>OW203764.1:27381750-27616363 GCA_934045905.1 Leuctra nigra
GTCCGGTTTTACAGTTAGCGGTAGGATTTACCCCATAAAAAACACTTCGTGTAAAAATACCAGCCAAGTCTCTTCTACTAAAAAAAAATATATGAAATCTAAAAATTCTGCACTGAAAAGTAATGATATCAAAAAATTTGCCAAGTCAAAACTTTATTTGAAAATCAAAAAATACTTGGCGCATCGTGTATATTAATAGCTTAGAAGTATAGGCCAGATATAAAATATTAATATACATAAAATATACAAACATATAGTATACCTAAAATGCCCTAAAAAATCGATGCGCCAAGTATTTTTTGATTTTCAAATAAAGTTTTGACTTGGCAAATTTTTTGATATCATTACTTTTCAGTGCAGAATTTTTAGATTTCATATATTTTTTTTTTAGTAGAAGAGACTTGGCTGGTATTTTTACACGAAGTGTTTTTTATGGGGATATCACTCCTTTTTTTATTTTATTCTAACAACTTGTGACACATATGAAATGAACAATTACTAAATTCTTTTAAAAAATCATCACCCTTTACAATTTCGTTACCACTAATGAATAGCAGCGTATGGTCCTAAATAATTGCTTTAAATGATCTTTCACGAAGAATAGCAAAGGTTTCATTCCAATCAGTCAACCCAGTTCCGAGATATGGAAACACTTCGGTTTTAAAAATGGCTGCTGAACTTTCTGCAATGCCACATAGAATTTATTTCTATAAATGATGTGTATCATTTTAAGCTTTCTGAATATGTATTTATTGTATAGGAGGGAATTATAATAATTTATACATTTAAATGACGTCATTTCCGGTCTCATAAATAGGACAATTCTATTTGTACTGTTCATATTCCATAGAGATGGCCATCCGAATCGTTTGGCGCTAGTTTCATACCGATTTGTCTACCAGTTTTTGAGATATGACGTTACTTCCGGTTTAAAAATGGCGGCTGAAATCTCTGACCCCTTGAAGTATATTTGAAACATGATTACAATTTTATAAGCTGTCTCAAATAGTATATTTATTGCATCAAAATAAAAATGTGTGAGATTATTAAAATGTGTGACGTCATTTCCGGTTAAGGTATGGGAAACTGCAAATATTATTGATGATAATACATAAAGTTGACCGTCTGAATTGTTTTGCGCTGGTTTCGTTGAAATCTATTTAGCCGTTATTGAGATATGATGTCACTTCCGGTTTCAAAATGGCGGCTTCCGGTTGGTTTTATAACAAGTCACATGAGACGTCAAAAGTACATACGTTACATAAATATCAAAATAATCGGATCAACCTTTGTTGCCAAAAAGCCAATCGATGTATTTCAAATTTCATTACGTCATTTCCGGTTTCTTTAACATAATGTTTAGTCTTTTGCTACTTATCATGCATATAGATGACCGTCTGGATCGTTTGGCGTAATTTTCGTTCCAATCGGTCCAGCCGTTGACGAGATATGACGTCACTTTCGGTTTCAAAATGGCGGCACAAAAAATTCATGGGGTGAAGGTTAAATCAGACGCCAAAAGTGCACACGTGGTAAAAATGTGGGATCAATCGATTCAGCCGTTTAGGCTGTGGCCTGTTTACCGGATTTAAATTCCAGGAGACTACTACTACTACTACTACTACTACTGAGATTATTATTATTATTATTATTATGAAAACCGCCCTAAAACACTGTTTTCACGGCCCTCTAGCGCGCAAAGGGCGTAACCTATTGTTCCCAAATTTGGTATATGTTGTAGGGTGGGCCTTAGCTCGAAATTAAGATATATCGCAACAATGTGAGATTTTCCAATTTTAAGATCCAGTAGGCCGAAAATGCCACTTTGATGCTTACAGTAAAAGTGGGTTTGCTCCAGCCTTTTTAAATGAGTGTGTGCGCGCGCCGTACGACTTGGCTGGCGTGGAGCGACCGCTCCACTAGATCTGTTAAAATCTTGGCACCAGCCAATGAAACACAGGGGCTGGATTCACAAAGAAGTATAACTTTATGACCGAAAAAACGAATATCAATATTAGCAAATACCATGTTTTACCGGCATATCTTAATAAATTTAATTGTACAAATAGCCATTTATAATGATAAAATAATACGTTTTAACATGGTAATATCATGGTACTAAAGATATTGGTAGTTATAATGCTATACCGGCATAAAGCTATACCGGAATAAGGCTTAAAACCTTTTGTGAATCCAGACCCAGCCGTATTGGCCACTCAAGTCCTTTTGAGGCTAAGTGAACTTTATCATGACTTATCAGGACACTGTACAACCGGGCCTTAGCAAAACGAATTGCGTTTGCGAATTGCATATTGTTTTTAAATAATGAAGTACTTCATAAACGGATGTAATAATCTAAAAGCAAACAATGCTTTGTTATACTTACTCGTATATTTTGTAGCGAATTTCATGATTCTATATTTGAGCGAGCGTAGCGAGCGTCACCACGGTACTCTTATGGCACTTTCTCTGTGTGTTTGTTTGTTTGTTTTTTTGTTTGTTTTTTTGTGGTCACAGCCCAGGTCAAACCGCTCAAGCAATCGATCTGAAATTTTGTACACATACTAACGTACTCTATGCGGTCCCTGGGATCGTTTTTGAACGGGCTCCCGTGATTGGTTCAAATTTTAAAAAAATTATCTTTCGATTGGTTGCTTTGATCAATTTGAAATTTAGCAAAAACATTGCAACCAACATTGTACCCAATCATAAAAAGTTTCAGCCAAATTCTCCTATTGGTTCAAATTTAAAACCATTTTTCATGTGATTTTTGACATTTAAACTAGAACAGATTGACCGATCAACTTAAAACTTCGCGTGGTCATTAATACCAACATTTTAGGTATTTTTGCGAATTTTCAGTCTAATCTGTCGTTATTTTCAAAAGTTTTGTCATTTTAAGGTCATTTTATCCCATAATCTTGAAAAGCTATCCACAATGTACAGTAAAATGAAAGCATTTTTGAGCTAGCGCATAAAATCGGATGCAGTATGAAGGCCAAATCCTCTAACTGGTTTAAGTTTAAATAATGTCTTCTGATTGGTCGACAATAAAAATGTTCACATTAAGTTCAAATTTTACATGGTGATCAAGACCAACTTAATATTAAATTTTACATATTGTAAGCCCAATCAGTCAAGTATTAATTGTAATTTTACGAGTTCAGTATGGGATGTCACAAGAGATTTCTGGAGAAGGTATGTAGGTAAGACTTCACGACACAATGGATCTGTTATTCATCCAGAGTAAGATTGAAAAATTGCAGAGAAAATCGTCTTGTGCCGTGTCGTGCATCGTTACTATGGGGATGTTGCATGTTCTGTGCTCGCTCATCAACGCGTTACACTGAGCGTTTTCCTAGTACAGATCATATGATGCAAAAATGATGCGTTTAATCATTCGTTCTGTACCACGCGTTTATTAACAATGTCGAGTTCCCTTGATATTAACGGTTGGGGACGGTACTAATAAATTCCCTCTCATCTCATTTCACTCCACTACAGAAAATTCCATTTTTATTACTAAAAGTCTGCGATTGAACGGTAGCCACATGACTGATGATAAAACTCCCGTATTTCGAAACAAATGGCAAGGAAAATCTACATAACCAACACGTTTAGCTCTTAACCAAGAGGGGGGGGAAGGGTATGAGACTGGGCGTAGAAATTCAGTGCAAATAAAATTACGAGTGTGAACTTTTCAAACAGATTTTTCAAAAACCTAAAGTTTATAATCCCTTCTGAGCTTAACACATCGGTTCTAAATGTGGATCGCATGTGGCTCAGCCGTTCACGATTCGAGTGTGAGCGGTTGTTGGCCAAGAAGCTTTACTCCGCGATTCCATTTCAGAGTAACAGCCCTCGCGAGGCAGTCGGCCATCTTCAGATCAACTCCAGCCATTACGCGTTGTTTCTCATTTCATTTCGCTCTTTACTTTTATACATTTCAAGTTAGACGCAATTTTATCTGTGTCACTTTACAATGTTTCGAGGGGAATGGGTTTTTGTGTTAACGACTTTTTATTTTCGTGTAGCGAGATTCTCATTTCATATACGAATTCTGACATCTTCAGGCTCTTCGTGTCTCCCCTCCGTGTGATTTGTCTATATGTTTCAAGTCTTTAGGTAAGAAGGAGCTTGGTAAAATTTCTCTCTTATTGGGTACTTCTAGTGGTTTAGGATGGTAATTTCAGACGTCGTGTTTGATTGGCTGAAGGAGTCGCTACGTCTTTCAGTTCTCGACAATCAGGATTGCAAACGGCGTCTAACAATCCATCAGGAACTCGGTTCTTTCGTGTATTCAGACTTTTTCCAAAAGATGTCACCCATTGTTGGAAATAATGCGTTTCATCTTGGAGCCACGGTCGTTATTTCGAAATCAATACAATCCGATAACTAATGATGTAATCAACGAACAGTACCTTCATGATAAATCATTCGATTGCATCAGAACATTGACAAGGTGTATACAGAGTTATTTTTGCTTCGTTAGTGATATAATAATAATTAATTACATTTCCTTTGAAGATGTACCGTATGTAATTACTGAAGCTTCATATCCAGTAAGGATCAAAATCGCCTTGTTTTTTTCAAAAATATTGTTCACGTCCCCCGGAGGCAGTCGGCTGTTGTCTTTGATGCATATTAATCTACTTACGAGCTATTTCAAAGTCCTCAAAAAATGTAAAACGTGTTATTTTCAAACTCATCTGGTGATGTCAATGTGATGAGTATGAAAAGTGCGTGAGTCCATGACCTCAACCTCCATCACATCCAGAACATCGTGGATACTTTTGAATGATTTACTACTTCGATAAGCGAGTGTTTGTGTACGGAACATGTAAATTCATCATACTCCTTATTTCTCTGCGTCGAATACGACGCACTCTTTATTTCACAACTGCGTGTTTCGTTTTTATTAAAACATATTTTATGTATCAGCAAGTTGTGGATGGTTTCGGAAGCTGGAGGGTTGAAGAGGGGGGGGGGGGGGGGTGATTTCCCCAGCTTTCACGCACACATACACAAAACACATTTAACACCAACAAACTTTCTGAATATTCTCGACCTCTGAAAACGAAAACCTTACAAGTTATCGCAACCGACGGACGATGCGAATAAAATATCAACTAAGTACTGAAAGGTTTGGCAAGTTGAACGATAAAACAGGTCTACAATGTAGACTGTAGACTGTAGAATGTGTGTTTGAAACAAGTGTTTGCTGCAGCGACGTTTGGATGCTGGGTGAGTGGGGAGGGGTGGGGGAGGGGGAGGAGGAGGCCAACCACGCGTAGTACAATAAAATGTCGTCAAGACACGGAGTTGTAGATGCGAAACCTCGTAAATGGAGGTATAAAATTTCTCTGAGTTTTGCTGCTTTATGTGGATTTTTTTTTGAGGAATGGATACGTGACGAGATTGTTATTGTTTGAAGCCGTAAACATTAAACAGCGCTTTTGATATTGTTGATGTTGTATTTATTATTTATCAGCGTACCTATGGCTAGCAAAAAACATTTTGACCAAAACTCGATCATTTCGAGATATTATATCAGTCAGAGAAATTACTTTTTTACTAATAGAGTCGCCAGGTTATGTTGTTCACTCGTAAATAAGAACATTGCTGGCAAAGAAAGCCACTAACAGAAAAGAAATAAAGAAAAACAATGTATATTGGCCATTTTGACGCACGTTGAAAAGTCTCGTACGGTTTTCTTTGAACCTAATATGATTTATCTGAAAATAAAAACGCTGGTAAATAAACTTAAATAATATTTCAACCACAAATGTCCATAATTACGATCAGTATTCGATGTCCATAATCAGCAATTATTTTGCATCGGTTCAGTTATGATTACGAATGAGCTAACCGTAACACACATCACCTCCGTCTGTCAACATTAGAGTTTCCACATCAACATTCCCAGCCTCGAGTGCATAGGTATATAATAGACGAGGATTTATTTCCCGGAGAAAATACTCCGACTCAAAATCCGCTTGAACCGTAAAAAAGGGGCATCGAAGAGGTCTACTAAAGCGACATGAGCAATCTGCGAAATGGCGTCTTGATATTCGGTTGAAGTCTTGAGATTGATGATTCTTGATCCGGCCGCTGAAGGTTTTTTTGCAGCAGCACTGGTCTCCAAGTTAACATTGAAGATGATTGACGATCTCACAACTTATGATGGATCAAAACTATTTCCAATCTCATGTTATAATTCATTTAGCTAAAAGAGAGAAAAAAGTATTATCCCCAAGACGCGATACACTGTAATACCTTCTCCTTTGCCGAGTAAGTTTGAAGCTACGGTGGGGAGAGAATAACAAGTGGTCAACTGTCAACTGCACTAATGAACTGCAGAGCTCTTCTCTTAACTCGTACTCGAGACGTAATTAATAATACCAACTCGGTGAAGTTTGTCATTAGTCGAGAACAACTCAAAACACTTAACGCGCGATGTTCGAAACTTTGCCAAACGCGTTCGAGATTGAGACTTTTCGTTCGATAATGTTCGATGGAGACGTGAAAATAGTTTGTACCTCGCACGTTGAACCAGGGATTGGCTTCAGGGGAAAAGCAAAAGTTTTATTTTACAATTATGTAATGTATGTATTATTTTAAACAATTTATGAATATTATTGAATAACAGATGGGTATTCAAATACTTCAAACTTTATTCAATTAAATTTCCAACGATGTATCCCACATAACACTAATTGCAAAATTAGATAATGGAAATATTATTGAAAGGTTCGCTCAATACTGATACAATTACATATGTGATATTTTTTTAACTTTTTTTTTAACTCCTTTATTATTTAATACAACATACACATGTCAACAATGATGTCAACATGATTGGAAAAAACTACAAAGATTAGCTTACACACATTACATGATAACATTAAGTATGATGGAATCTAGAGTATGCTTTAATGTTCAATTACACTATTATTTGTTGTTAGTACTGTTTTTAGTCTTTTTGAATGTCTCTTTAATAATATTATTGCAAAAAAAAACATTGAAATAAGGATAAAATAATCAAGCGAACTAAAATCAATCTAGTAGGGATTATTTGACGGAGAGTCTTTTCGCAATTAAATAATAACTTACAATTATATATCAAATAAATCTAATAAAGGCCAACAAAACGAAACTGAGTAACATCTAACGGTCCTGCTATCTTTTCTCTTCCGCAACCTAATAGCAACATCAACTGAGCCGGTAAAAACCAAGCAAATCGTTGACGTGCATTGTGTCAAGTGACGTCATTTGCTAGAACCCTGTTCAGTAAAACGCCACGAGAACGCCGGCTACACTCGAGTCCTGATTCTGACATTTCATTCTGACAGACTCGGAGTATTGTCTCCAACAGTTTGTCCCCCCCCCCCCCCCTCCTTGTTGACCACTCTGGACTTGTTTGCAGTTGGCTTTTGTAAGGTCTTAGGGACTGTCACTGGAGAAGCGAAGAGACAATATAGAAACAAGGAACGTCAGTTAATAGGCGAACGATGACAGTCATACTGGATAACTAATGGATTATTTTCATGAGTCCTTGAACAATGGGAAAAGTCGACTCATTATAACCCATACAATTCGCTTCACAATTCTATGAAATAATAATATCTTTACACTAAGATATTTATTTCGTTTTTGTGCTTAACACAAGTAGGTATCAATTGATACCATAAAAATAATTGAGGTTTAATAAAGTATTATGTCATAAAACTTCATTTAACGTCAATTGTTTTAATGGTATCAATTGCACATGTGAAGCTTCTATTTAGAATCACTCACAAGGCAACTGAGTAGTAAACTTACAGCAAGAATGTATATTTATGATACTTTATAGATGTAGGTATACATTATTGTTTGTCGTAGCTATGCGTAAGTACTTGACACGAATGAATGCTAGCGGAGCCTAATATTTTCTTTTTATTAGTATAAGAATGTCATTGCATAATAATATAGTGTCTGTGCACTCTGGTATAATTGAATTTGATACTTTTCGATAAACCTCTTTTGACAGCTGTTTCAAAAGTTTAATATGGCAATGAGTCTGTAAATATTTGACCGCTTGGGCTGAAATTGACGTGTAAAATATGTGTTAATGTTGACCTTGATCACCACGCAAAATTTGTTTAGATTTTAACCAATTGGAGTATTTGGCTGACTCTTTGTAAAATTTGAAAAAATATTGGTTCTCAGGACCAGCCTAAATTTCAAATTGATGGGATGGGATAATAAACCACTCGGAAGATTTATTTTTTTAAATTTGAACTAATAAGCTTCATATCTGAAAAACTCTTTTTGGAATATTTCTAGTGAGTTTGCACATTGAGCACGTGAGCTGCAATGTAACATTTGTTTAACGATCCTGCAAACTGTGTTTTGCATGTTTTTATGTGACAGAATTTTGTGTTATGAGCACGGACATTAATCCTAAATTAAGCTATACGGACCAGTAGAGTGTATTGCAATAAAGTCACAAGAGCGAATTTCACAGTCCATTTTTACAAAACGCATATCTTCCATTAAAAGCTAATGTGTGTGTTTGATCTGAAAGTCGATAGGCTATGCGATGATAAGAATGTTATTTTATTCAAACTAGAGTGAACAAAAATATTTAGTCGGGTCGCTCTCGAGTGGACCACATTCTACTTACTACATCGCAACACTCTAAGTCTGTCAGCTTGCTCTCGAGTGGACCACATTCTACTTACTACATCGCAACACTCTAAGTCTGTCAGCTTGCGCTCGAGTGGACCACATTCTACTTACTACATCGCAACACTCTAAGTCTGTCAGCTTGCGCTCGAGTAGACCACATTCTACTTACTACATCGCAACACTCTAGAAGTCCGTCAGCTTGCTCTCGAGTAGACCACATTCTACTTACTACATCGCAACACTCTAAGTCTGTCAGCTTGCTCTCGAGTGGACCACATTCTACTTACTACATCGCAACACTCTAAGTCTGTCAGCTTGCGCTCGAGTAGACCACATTCTACTTACTACATCGCAACACTCTAGAAGTCCGTCAGCTTGCGCTCGAGTGGACCACATTCTACTTACTACATCGCAACACTCTAAGTCTGTCAGCTTGCTCTCGAGTGGACCACATTCTACTTACTACATCGCAACACTCTAAGTCTGTCAGCTTGCTCTCGAGTGGACCACATTCTACTTACTACATCGCAATACTCTAAGTCTGTCAGCTTGCTCTCGAGTGGACCACATTCTACTTACTACATCGCAACACTCTAGAAGTCCGTCAGCTTGCTCTCGAGTGGACCACATTCTACTTACTACATCGCAACACTCTAGAAGTCTGTCAGCTTGCTCTCGAGTGGACCACATTCTACTTACTACATCGCAACACTCTAGAAGTCCGTCAGCTTGCTCTCGAGTAGACCACATTCTACTTACTACATCGCAACACTCTAGAAGTCTGTCAGCTTGCTCTCGAGTGGACCACATTCTACTTACTACATCGCAACACTATAGAAGTCTGTCAGCTTGCTCTCGAGTGGACCACATTCTACTTACTACATCGCAACACTCTAGAAGTCCGTCAGCTTGCTCTCGAGTAGACCACATTCTACTTACTACATCGCAACACTCTAGAAGTCTGTCAGCTTGCTCTCGAGTAGACCACATTCTACTTACTACATCGCAACACTCTAGAAGTCTGTCAGCTTGCTCTCGAGTGGACCACATTCTACTTACTACATCGCAACACTCTAGAAGTCCGTCAGCTTGCTCTCGAGTAGACCACATTCTACTTACTACATCGCAACACTCTAGAAGTCTGTCAGCTTGCTCTCGAGTAGACCACATTCTACTTACTACATCGCAACACTATAGAAGTCTGTCAGCTTGCTCTCGAGTGGACCACATTCTACTTACTACATCGCAACACTCTAGAAGTCCGTCAGCTTGCTCTCGAGTAGACCACATTCTACTTACTACATCGCAACACTCTAGAAGTCTGTCAGCTTGCTCTCGAGTAGACCACATTCTACTTACTACATCGCAACACTCTAGAAGTCTGTCAGCTTGCTCTCGAGTGGACCACATTCTACTTACTACATCGCAACACTATAGAAGTCTGTCAGCTTGCTCTCGAGTAGACCACATTCTACTTACTACATCGCAACACTCTAGAAGTCTGTCAGCTTGCTCTCGAGTGGACCACATTCTACTTACTACATCGCAACACTATAGAAGTCTGTCAGCTTGCTCTCGAGTGGACCACATTCTACTTACTACATCGCAACACTCTAGAAGTCCGTCAGCTTGCTCTCGAGTAGACCACATTCTACTTACTACATCGCAACACTCTAGAAGTCTGTCAGCTTGCTCTCGAGTAGACCACATTCTACTTACTACATCGCAACACTCTAGAAGTCTGTCAGCTTGCTCTCGAGTGGACCACATTCTACTTACTACATCGCAACACTATAGAAGTCTGTCAGCTTGCTCTCGAGTAGACCACATTCTACTTACTACTTCGCAACACTATAGAAGTATGTCAGCTTGCGCTCGAGTAGACCACATTCTACTTACTACATCGCTACACTCTAGAAGTCTGTCAGCTTGCTCTCGAGTGGACCACATTCTACTTACTACATCGCAACACTATAGAAGTATGTCAGCTTGCGCTCGAGTAGACCACATTCTACTTACTACATCGCAACACTCTAGAAGTCTGTCAGCTTGCTCTCGAGTGGACCACATTCTACTTACTACATCGCAACACTCTAGAAGTCTGTCAGCTTGCTCTCGAGTAGACCACATTCTACTTACTACATCGCAACACTATAGAAGTCTGTCAGCTTGCTCTCGAGTGGACCACATTCTACTTACTACATCGCAACACTATAGAAGTATGTCAGCTTGCGCTCGAGTAGACCACATTCTACTTACTACATCGCAACACTCTAGAAGTCTGTCAGCTTGCTCTCGAGTGGACCACATTCTACTTACTACATCGCAACACTCTAGAAGTCTGTCAGCTTGCTCTCGAGTAGACCACATTCTACTTACTACATCGCAACACTATAGAAGTCTGTCAGCTTGCTCTCGAGTGGACCACATTCTACTTACTACATCGCAACACTCTAGAAGTCCGTCAGCTTGCTCTCGAGTAGACCACATTCTACTTACTACATCGCAACACTATAGAAGTCCGTCAGCTTGCTCTCGAGTAGACCACATTCTACTTACTACATCGCAACACTATAGAAGTCTGTCAGCTTGCTCTCGAGTAGACCACATTCTACTTACTACTTCGCAACACTATAGAAGTATGTCAGCTTGCGCTCGAGTAGACCACATTCTACTTACTACATCGGAACACTATAGAAGTCTGTCAGCTTGCTCTCGAGTAGACCACATTCTACTTACTACATCGCAACACTATAGAAGTATGTCAGCTTGCGCTCGAGTAGACCACATTCTACTTACTACATCGCAACACTATAGAAGTCTGTCAGCTTGCTCTCGAGTGGACCACATTCTACTTACTACATCGCAACACTATAGAAGTCTGTCAGCTTGCTCTCGAGTAGACCACATTCTACTTACTACTTCGCAACACTATAGAAGTCTGTCAGCTTGCTCTCGAGTAGACCACATTCTACTTACTACATCGCAACACTATAGAAGTCTGTCAGCTTGCTCTCGAGTGGACCACATTCTACTTACTACATCGCAACACTATAGAAGTCTGTCAGGTTGCTCTCGAGTAGACCACATTCTACTTACTACTTCGCAACACTATAGAAGTATGTCAGCTTGCGCTCGAGTAGACCACATTCTACTTACTACATCGGAACACTATAGAAGTCTGTCAGCTTGCGCTCGAGTAGACCACATTCTACTTACTACATCGCAACACTCTAGAAGTCCGTCAGCTTGCTCTCGAGTAGACCACATTCTACTTACTACATCGCAACACTCTAGAAGTCTGTCAGCTTGCTCTCGAGTGGACCACATTCTACTTACTACATCGCAACACTATAGAAGTCTGTCAGCTTGCTCTCGAGTAGACCACATTCTACTTACTACATCGCAACACTCTAGAAGTCCGTCAGCTTGCTCTCGAGTGGACCACATTCTACTTACTACATCGCAACACTATAGAAGTCTGTCAGCTTGCGCTCGAGTAGACCACATTCTACTTACTACATCGCAACACTCTAGAAGTCTGTCAGCTTGCGCTCGAGTAGACCACATTCTACTTACTACATCGCAACACTATAGAAGTCTGTCAGCTTGCGCTCGAGTAGACCACATTCTACTTACTACATCGCAACACTCTAAGTCTGTCGGGTAGCTACCGAGTGGACCACATTCTACTTACTACATCGCAACACTCTAGAAGTCTGTCAGCTTGCTCTCGAGTAGACCACATTCTACTTACTACATCGCAACACTCTAAGTCTGTCGGGTAGCTACCGAGTGGACCACATTCTACTTACTACATCGCAACACTCTAGAAGTCTGTCAGCTTGCTCTCGAGTGGACCACATTCTACTTACTACATCGCAACACTCTAGAAGTCTGTCAGCTTGCTCTCGAGTAGACCACATTCTACTTACTACATCGGAACACTATAGAAGTCTGTCAGCTTGCTCTCGAGTAGACCACATTCTACTTACTACATCGCAACACTATAGAAGTCTGTCAGCTTGCTCTCGAGTAGACCACATTCTACTTACTACATCGCAACACTATAGAAGTATGTCAGCTTGCGCTCGAGTAGACCACATTCTACTTACTACATCGCAACACTATAGAAGTCTGTCAGCTTGCGCTCGAGTAGACCACATTCTACTTACTACATCGCAACACTCTAAGTCTGTCGGGTAGCTACCGAGTGGACCACATTCTACTTACTACATCGCAACACTCTAGAAGTCCGTCAGCTTGCTCTCGAGTGGACCACATTCTACTTACTACATCGCTACACTCTAGAAGTCTGTCAGCTTGCGCTCGAGTAGACCACATTCTACTTACTACATCGCAACACTCTAGAAGTCCGTCAGCTTGCTCTCGAGTGGACCACATTCTACTTACTACATCGCAACACTCTAAGTCTGTCAGCTTGCTCTCGAGTAGACCACATTCTACTTACTACATCGCAACACTATAGAAGTCTGTCAGCTTGCTCTCGAGTAGACCACATTCTACTTACTACATCGCAACACTATAGAAGTCTGTCAGCTTGCTCTCGAGTAGACCACATTCTACTTACTACATCGCAACACTCTAGAAGTCTGTCAGCTTGCTCTCGAGTGGACCACATTCTACTTACTACTTCGCAACACTATAGAAGTCTGTCAGCTTGCTCTCGAGTAGACCACATTCTACTTACTACATCGCAACACTCTAAGTCTGTCAGCTTGCGCTCGAGTAGACCACATTCTACTTACTACATCGCAACACTCTAGAAGTCCGTCAGCTTGCTCTCGAGTGGACCACATTCTACTTACTACATCGCAACACTATAGAAGTCTGTCAGCTTGCTCTCGAGTAGACCACATTCTACTTACTACTTCGCAACACTATAGAAGTCTGTCAGCTTGCTCTCGAGTGGACCACATTCTACTTACTACATCGCAACACTCTAGAAGTCTGTCAGCTTGCTCTCGAGTGGACCACATTCTACTTACTACATCGCAACACTCTAGAAGTCTGTCAGCTTGCTCTCGAGTGGACCACATTCTACTTACTACATCGCAACACTCTAGAAGTCCGTCAGCTTGCGCTCGAGTGGACCACATTCTACTTACTACATCGCAACACTCTAGAAGTCTGTCAGCTTGCTCTCGAGTAGACCACATTCTACTTACTACATCGCAACACTATAGAAGTCTGTCAGCTTGCTCTCGAGTGGACCACATTCTACTTACTACATCGCAACACTATAGAAGTCTGTCAGCTTGCTCTCGAGTAGACCACATTCTACTTACTACTTCGCAACACTATAGAAGTCTGTCAGCTTGCTCTCGAGTGGACCACATTCTACTTACTACATCGCAACACTCTAGAAGTCTGTCAGCTTGCTCTCGAGTGGACCACATTCTACTTACTACATCGCAACACTCTAGAAGTCTGTCAGCTTGCTCTCGAGTGGACCACATTCTACTTACTACATCGCAACACTATAGAAGTATGTCAGCTTGCGCTCGAGTAGACCACATTCTACTTACTACATCGCAACACTCTAGAAGTCCGTCAGCTTGCTCTCGAGTAGACCACATTCTACTTACTACATCGCAACACTCTAAGTCTGTCAGCTTGCTCTCGAGTGGACCACATTCTACTTACTACATCGCAACACTCTAAGTCTGTCAGCTTGCTCTCGAGTGGACCACATTCTACTTACTACATCGCTACACTCTAGAAGTCTGTCAGCTTGCTCTCGAGTGGACCACATTCTACTTACTACATCGCAACACTATAGAAGTCTGTCAGCTTGCTCTCGAGTGGACCACATTCTACTTACTACATCGCAACACTATAGAAGTCTGTCAGCTTGCTCTCGAGTGGACCACATTCTACTTACTACATCGCAACACTATAGAAGTCTGTCAGCTTGCTCTCGAGTGGACCACATTCTACTTACTACATCGCAACACTCTAGAAGTCCGTCAGCTTGCGCTCGAGTAGACCACATTCTACTTACTACATCGCAACACTATAGAAGTCTGTCAGCTTGCTCTCGAGTGGACCACATTCTACTTACTACATCGCAACACTATAGAAGTATGTCAGCTTGCTCTCGAGTGGACCACATTCTACTTACTACTTCGCAACACTATAGAAGTATGTCAGCTTGCTCTCGAGTGGACCACATTCTACTTACTACATCGCAACACTATAGAAGTCTGTCAGCTTGCGCTCGAGTGGACCACATTCTACTTACTACATCGCAACACTCTAGAAGTCTGTCAGCTTGCTCTCGAGTGGACCACATTCTACTTACTACATCGCAACACTCTAGAAGTCTGTCGGGTAGCTCTCGAGTAGACCACATTCTACTTACTACATCGCAACACTCTAGAAGTCTGTCAGCTTGCTCTCGAGTAGACCACATTCTACTTACTACATCGCTACACTCTAGAAGTCTGTCAGCTTGCTCTCGAGTGGACCACATTCTACTTACTACATCGCAACACTCTAAGTCTGTCAGCTTGCTCTCGAGTGGACCACATTCTACTTACTACATCGCAACACTCTAGAAGTCTGTCGGGTAGCTCTCGAGTAGACCACATTCTACTTACTACTTCGCAACACTAGAAGTTTTATACCACAACGTAGAGTTTATAAGGCTTCTGCCTCATATTTGTATAAACAAAATGACTGATTAGTATTGCATTTTTTTACTTTTGCCTTTGAACTTTTCTCTCGTCAGTAACATAGACCTGATTTTTATCAAGGTAGTAGAGTCAACTACATGATAAAATTTAAAAATATTTGAAAGTAGACGAACTTGTGTTATTACTTGAAAATAATGATTTAATGTAGGAAATTATTAATGATGCAACTTATCAGATGTGGTTTCACACACTGTTGTAACAATCTAAACACATTGAACTAAAATGCTGATTTACATACAAGGAAAGGGATGTAGGCATAATTAAATTATTAATATTCCAGTTTTCTCAATAGGCAGTACAAGAATTGTGAGCTATCATGGTCGGGTTCTAGTCTATTTTAATAGCTCTGGACGCGGTTATTACGTTATTATTGCATGTTCACGATTATTTTCGAGATACCCGCGCTGTCAAGTCCAGTTATTGTTAATCCAGGGTTAGCTACACACCATCCCTTACAGAAAACACTGCACGGACACTTTTATACATAAATTTTAGTGTTTAATTAAATACAATGGTTAATGTAAATTGTCCGATGCTAGCTTACGTTTTAAAATAATATATATTCACGGCTTTGCATAACTAAGCCCCAGGAATGAGAATTACTCTCGAATCTTCTGCAGTTGTGGAAATGTTATGCTCAGACCTGAACAGCAAGCTTTCACGCGTAGCAAATTATTACAAGTTTTGTTCTAGTATCATCTCTAGGCTATGTTACACGCTAACCTTAGAGGAATGTATAATGCATTAAATTGGGGTTGGAAGTTAATAATAGGTTGTGTATCGCTTGAAATGGTTCCGCGTTTTTGCATTAAATGGACTTGACTACAAAGTGACTTGACTATCAAATTTATTTATTTACTAGTAAAAGCAATCGAAACCTAAAAAAAGTATGCAAAAATAATTACAATTCTTTATTTGCTTGGTCTAATTTAAAAAGATAGATTCAAGAATGTTATGAATTCGTTCTATAATCATAAATATTTTGAAGACTTCTTCCCTTTGCTCTGTCAAACACATAAAAGGGAACTGTGCAAGAGATTTCATCAATTTGAAAAGTTTTCAGATGCGTTATCTGAATGATTGCTTGGATTTGTACAGATGATTTCTGTTGTTGAATTATACCGGCTCAAGTACGTTTTATGAAATAAAATCATGTAAAGTCCCTATGAAATATCGAACAAAGTTTAATTTAAATCTCCTCTCCTATTTTCAGAGACATCGGCACTGATCAAAACTAAAGTGCCTCCAGCGATCATGGAATTCATCGAACAACTCCACGAGAAACAATTTCAATTTATTAAATTTCAAAAGTCCCATAAAATCTTTTGATACATTTTCAAGCTTTTCGATTTCTCTAAGCCAGATTTTATTACAATTTGAAAAGGCTGAAAAAGTGAATATCTTTCTGAAAGCACCCCTGACGCTGTGATGACTAGGATGTTCCCTCCAACTGAGTGCTAACCGTTTCTCCAATATCTTTTGTCTAGTAAGTTTATATCGCACCGCGTCTTTATTCCTCATCCTTTATAACCCAGCATCTATTCACTCTCCCAGCGCGGCTCTGCAGAAAGCTTTGTTCCCCGAGTCAGAAGGGTGGGCGAGTGTGGGTGGATTCAAGAGGGGGTGCAGGGGTCGTTGCTACGTAATTAATTACTCGTTTTTATTCTCCGATTAGAATGATTTTTTTCTGGGTGCAAAAGTTTGAGTTATTGGCCCATTATCACATGAATGGAAATGCAACTCGAAGTGCTATTGATAAGTTACTCTGACTTGCTTCTGGTGATCGATCTATGTGACGACTAATGGTGCAATTTGTTTGCCGCTCGCAGATCGGATATTGGATTTATTCCACGCACAATCAATTCTCACAGGAAATATTAAGCGATGCATCAATGACAGAATTATTGCTACGTTTTCTGTTGTTGAATAACTAGACGGGAACGAGGAAGTTGATAACAGCTCAACCAGGTTTGAATCCTGTTATACGATGAATTGATTACACAAATTGACGTAGGTAGGTACTTTTCTATTTTCATTTTAATTAATATAGGTAAGGTAGATAAAATAACATAATACAATTATTGAGTAATGCATTCATTATGTGCTCAACATTGTATATGTTTTGATTAAACTGATTTTAAATTAACCACATATTTAATAATGTACATTTAATTATTACTGATTTCTAAATCGAGAAAAACTTAAACTTTACTGATTTTTTAGTTGCGCTCTAGTTATTTTTACTAAATATTGCAATAGTACTACAGATGCGTTACTACAGCGCCAATATTGGTAGGTAACTGTTCAAATTTCCTAAAAGTAAACAGTTCAAGGTATAATAAAGCTCTCTGATCATCTAAGCTTTTCAAAACTCTCTTGTATACGAATACAACGAAACTTTAAATTTAAGAATATAAATTAATAACATTTGTAGAAAACACTTCACTTTTCAATACTCCACTTTACAATATTTTACCAACAAAATGATAATTCAGTTCAAAATTGCTAGGAAAATATAAACTGCTTGACCATTGGTTGGGAAACAGTGGTGAAAAGTGGAGAGTGGAGAAAGAATAAATCAAACGTGTTTAGACCTTTACTAATTCCATGGCTTCATGGGTCAACCATTTAGTTTTTACAAACAATGAGAATTGTCGAATCACTTGTCAATAATTTCAAGAACGGGTTGTAATTCTATGTGACATTTCACTTCACTCCTATTATTGTACCAATATTTCGAAGATTAGTAGCGGTCAAAGTACAGAAGATCTATTTGGCTTTCGTAAACAGTTTTCACAGTTTCCCAACATTTGATATACATATAGTATTCTATTGCAAGTGTACTCATAGATTGTTTGGGCATGGACAACGCGGGATTGCTTCATCTTGACGGCGATGCTCCAGCGATGAACGGAAGTCCAGCGAACGGACCGCAGCCAAAAGCAAGCGTCCCGGCGCCTCGCAAGCTCTTCGTGGGAGGACTCAGCTGGAGGACCACGTCGACGGAACTACAGGAGTACTTCGAGACATTCGGAGAGGTCACGAATGTCTTCATCATGAAGGATCTCGTCACCCAGGAGAGCCGAGGCTTCGGCTTCGTCACATTCTCCGAACCGGAAGCCGTCGAGAGGGTGCTCCAAGTCCCGATCCACAATCTGGACGGGCGTCTGATCGACCCAAGGCACGCCACGGAGAAGAGCAGTGTCAGGGAGGCTGACCGGGCGAAGGAGATCTTTGTAGGGGGCGTCGCTCAAGACGCGACGTCCGACGACCTGAGACATTACTTCGGCAAGTTCGGCAAAGTTGAGAGATCGGTGATCGTCATGGACAGAACGAGTACTCATCATCGTGGGTTCGGATTCATAACATTCGACAGTGAGGACGTCGCCGAATACGTCTGTCAGATGCATTACCACAGTATCAACAACAAGATGGTGGAGGCGAAGAGGGTGGAGGCGAAGAGGAATCCGGCGGCGAAGCCTGGCGGACTGTGGATGAATTACACGGCTCAACCCCGGAGGTCGGTTCAACCCCGGAGGTCGGTTCAACCTCAACCGAGTGTCCACGCAGTGCCTCCTCTGATGTCTGCCCTCGCGCAGAACGCAGCTCTGTACGCGCAGAACCAAGACTACACGTCTTCATGGGCAGCCGCAACGCACGCGCGTAATGCAGCACTCTCCGGCAACGACCAGATGTATGGCGCCTATCCCAACCACGCCAACTACCGCTATGCGCCATATCATGCGCAGAATCATGCGCAGTTCCATGCGCAGTATCATGGGCTGTAGCACAGCGGTTAGAAGCATTGTGTGACAAATTGTAAATAAAAGTACCTTGTGTTGTATTCTAGTTGTTTCAATAATTTTGTTAATATATTTTTCCAAAGAAGCTACTTTGATACCAATTTATTTTAAGAAATATGTATTATTAATATTTACTATTCGCCTCCTTGTAAAGGATTTGCGTAACATCTCCCTCTTAATTAGGGCTAATTAACTCTCCGTTGGACCACCAAAGGGCCGCTCTGATTAATTTCAGAGGCTTCGATGCGTTTACTGAGAAAGAAGCAGAGTTTTTTTTCTCATTACTTCATTTACCTACTATTTCTTTTGTGATCTCTCGTTCATGTTTCGTATATCCTTGTGAAGAGATTTTGTATAAAAACATCTTGAATTAATAAGTAATAGGGAGGACTCGGAATTTCATAAAGCTCTAATTAGTTACCTGATAGTCATGTCTGAAAGCTAGGTATAATAAATGCCATTGTAAATAAAATAAAACCACCTCAGGGAATAAGTTACTATTATTACTTCTAAGTGTCCCGAAATTCATTATTCGATTCTGATGTTTCTGAAAATAAACCATTTCCAACGCTGTCTTCAAATGAACACAACTTTCCAAGAACACGACTAATTTCTTAGCAAATGGCTGCTTGAGTTACCATAAGATTTTCAGTCGCCATTGAAAACCGCCTTCATTTTTCTTCCTCGCTCTCCCTTCTCCCTCTCACTGTGTCTCTCTCGCATAGAGACTCCCACACTTATTTGATTTATTCTTTTCATTACATCCACATCATTTAGTTCCGCCGTTATAACTACATTACAAGAGCTCGCCACCAGAATGCGCGAGTGGTATGAGACGATGCGACATCGGTTATCTTTTGCCACCAGAAATTACAACCGTCGGAAGAAGAGAGTATTGCTTGTAATCGGATTGAGGTCCAGCATAGGAATCCGCTTCTCTTATTACACCCTCTCCCCCTCCCCCCGGCCCCTGCAGAGTCTGATTGCCAGCAACGGAGCATCGGGCTAATGAAATTATAGCGCGTGTCAACACATTGAGAGAGTCCCAGAATAGTTTATAACGGGAGAAGTTTAATTGGAAGGGACATTATCCTGTAATTGTAATCGACCTCGATGGAAACTTAAGAGAATGAAGAACCATTCTTTACTTGATTACGATTCTTCTCCGATTTCCAGACATTGGAACTTGTACCGGAAATCTTTACGATGTTAATGGAACTCGTACTTTTATTTTATTTCTCCAGCGGGATGTTTTTCATTGAATATCATTTCATCGACACTTCGAGGATCACGGAGAAGATGACCCATCACTCATTCTCAAAATGCTCATTACCAGATCCATCGAATACTATACTAATTGTTACATTACCTTGATTATATCGTGTTCTTAACAATAATTAGCTGAAACAGGGATTTCTTAGATGATATCTTAATTGCCCATTAGCTGTAAGAAGTTTTGAGTGTCATCGTTTGCAGCCGCCGTCTGTATACGGTGCTGCACACTTAAAACCATGGAGAGGTATTTTAATGCGAATAAATGTCAAACTATCCCACAAAGTGTTATAAATATCTTTTATAATTGTAATTTGTATACTAATTACAAACTAATTAATGAAATTAATTCCCATAATTGCAACTAATCACAAACGAATATAAAATGATTCTAAAATGAATATAACGAATAATAATTTCAACATACTTAAATATAATGTCGTGAAACAACTTCTTTGAATTTTATGTAATAAGAAAATGAAAATAACATTAACATGAGTTAGGAAAATCATTCTATTTTGGTTTGTAAAATTTAAAATAGGTCACGTGTATTCAAATCTGTTCGCATTTACAAGAGAGTTTTGAAGATCTGAAGGTGAGTTCATGTATATCTCTAATGAGACGTAAAAGCCATTCCAAGGGGGGGGGGGGGGTCATTCCAAATGTAATACACACTATATTTTAACTTAGATGTATGATCCTATTTTAGTCAGTTTTCTTTACGATCCTTCTACAAGAAAATATTTTTTACCAATTCGACGTACACTCGAAATTCATAAAACGGTATTTGAATGAAATGGATTGTCTGAAAAAATGTGATGGCATCATCTGATGAAGTCTATACTTACTCGTCATCTACCTCTAGTAGGTGAGCTCTGATTTCATTGATAATAACAAGGATGCATTGTCAATGAACCTGACCAGCAGCCAATCTGTTTCGTTCAAATACCGTTTAATGAATTGTCGAGTGTACCTACTGATTTAACGTCAAATGTGCGTAAGAGTAATGTAAACCAAATTAAATCAGATTGCAAGAGATGTATTTTATATCTCGCACTGTCCTAAAGAGCGCGTGGCAAGAGCTCGAGTGCGTGTGCGTATGTGTGCGTATGCGAGTGCGTGCGTGTGCGTGTGCGTGTGTGTGTGCGTGTGCGTGTGACATCACGCGGTGCGACAAGCTGTTCGCTTCCGCTTACACGTCCACCTCACGCGGCTTGTTTTATCACCCTGTCAATACACACGGAATAGATCGCAGTTACACAGCCCTTGTCAGTGCGCCGAGTCTCGATTTGTTGCGATATATCCTGGTTACATCCTCCATCCATTCCTCTCCATTACTCTTCACTACGCAGCTCTCTTCCTCTCTCTCTTGCAATTCCAATTCGTCGTTTCAACACACGTTTAGTAGGTATTTTCTTGTATTTACCTTTTACTTCAGTAAAATCCACGTTTTTTTGTTGACGAGTTCAGCTTTCGAGTTTCAAAAATAACTTTATAAATTTAGATATCATCAGTTTCTGAATTAAATACTTTCGGATACTATAATGGTTCTTTAATAAAATATATCGATATGGATAAAATTACAATAGTATTATGCAATTAGTATTATAACTGAATTTCCCTCCTTGTGTAATTCACTATCTTGAGCTTTCTTAGAATGAGAGAACTCTTCTTATAATTTCCATCATATTATACAATGTTCTCATTTTATTCCAATATTGTTGTATTCTTAGAAAGTTATTACATGAAGGCGAAGAAAATCTTTTCCTCGAAAACATTTCCAATAAATTGGCTAATCTGATCCTTGGGTACATCCTTTCCTGGACCACTCCATTTTATTCCTATTTTTATCTCAGCAAATTTCTCTCCATTGATGGATCTTACGCAGTTTCTTAGAAATAAAATTCATTGTTGTACACGTCAAAGTGTAACATTAACAAAGACTCAACACTCACAAACTTACTGATAGTTAGTTTCAAGCTCATTAAGAATCACTTCAATAATCGAATGGTTCAGAAATAATTAGTGAGAACTACTCCTATTTCCTTGAATAGATAAGATGAGATGAATTTGGTGTCCTGTTGACTTGGCGCCTACGACAGCTTCCCACGCCACGCGCCTCAAACTTCTCTTGTCAAAGCCCGTGTATCATATTGCCTGCTCTTACAGAACCACTAATTACTAAAGATTACTTGATTGGCGCCACGAACAAAGGGCGCCACTATTTATAGCCTTGATTGGGAAAGCAGAATAAGATCCTGTGCGAGTAGAGGGGAATGAAGAAGATTGCGAAATCTCAAGATAAAACTGTAGACTGTTCTGTGAGATATCTCACAAATGAAAACATATTTTACTTGATTATTCTCAATTTTTTATGTTCTCTTCAATTTGATACTAAATCTAAGAATATTGCGACGAGAAACAATATTGCGAGTGTATAAAAACGCGTTATTGAATTTTCACAACTTCAACAGGTCGAATTAGTGTTGAATTAGTGTCGTTGATTTCAGATTTAGTGTTGAAGATTCTTTGTGAAGAGCTAGTTCTCGTTGGTTACGTGTTTTCTCCTCCAAATTTGCTTATTACGTCATTTGCAGACTATTCGTTCAAAATCTGGAATAAGCAGATTTTTTTTTAAGTGGAGTAGGTACATTTCCTGGTTTATTTTGTGTAGAGGTAGATTGCAATCACAGCATACAATCACAAATAGAGAAATAGCATACATTTATGATTCAAATTAATTCTCAGAATAGCATTGCAAGTTGACTCTTTTATTTGGCAAAAGCATTTTGAGGAATAATTTGTCACACATCATGGCATCGCTCTTTGCTCTGAGAGTAGATATTTGCATCGTAGTCACACAATATTTAAATGCAGTTGAAACTGATTCATTTCCACGCGCTCAAAGCAAACATGTTGCATGAGGGATTCAATAATTACAAAAACAAACATGTTGGATAATGTTGAGGTCATTCGTTTGATCAAACAAGAGTTTTTTTGTTTTACCTCGGTTGAATATGCACTTTAATTTAAAATTAATTCTATTGTACAACGTTCATTTTGAGTTAATTACCATTCTTCATTTACACTTTTCTCTATTTATTTTACCGATTTGAAATTAATTAAATTTGACGAGTCCCACGAAAAAACGAAAAATAGATTTCAAAATAATCGTTAAGTTTTGTTGTAGGCAAAGATTTCAAGCAATTTATTTACGGTGAAACTTCCTATAATTTCAATGAGCAAAAACTTTAGTAATAAAATTCTGTTGAAGGGACAAGATAAATAGAGGTAACCACGACAAAATCGTTTGATGTGCATTAAGAAAGCGTCACTCTCTGTTATACTCTAAATTCGTACACAATTTAAATATTATTTAGTTAAATAATTAAAAAAAAAAATGATAACAGTGTATTTTTCGCAATATTTCGCATACATTTTTAAAATGTATTCACTCTGACCTACCCAGCTATAACATAACATTATGGAAAATTCCCCACTTTTCTTACGGGATACATGGGAACTACTCGATCGTTAACAACAATCTAGCATTCCCAATCCGCCATACGTAATATCAATCCATCTCCAACAAAAGTTACATGATCCCCGTGTAAAAAAGCCCATCATCTCTGATAGCCAGTAAATCCCTGATCATGAAACGAAGATCGTCGATCACGACCCACAACACGATACGACCATGCCGTTAGGTTCAAACAGCGACCCTAATCCACGCCCGTTATAGCCATGTACCCTCACATAACTTCGCCAGGAATTCGCCATTATTAGCATCTCTGGCATGCGACAATAGGTGTGAACCTAGCTGTAGGGCTTAGACGCGACAATAGAAGGCGCTATGTAGGCTTAGATATCCATGATTGTCATTAGAGTTCGGTGTACTGTTTGGACAATTGGCTCTGATGATGATGATGTTGGATGATGATGTTAATGATTATGATGATGTAATATGAGATTAGACAGTCGAAGTGGTCATGAATGTGATTATGTTGGTGTTAAATTGATGCTCTGAATGCATGGGGAGTGAGTTTGATGATGCTGGGAGAAATACTGATAAACAGACGAGGAATTTGATCTATTTATGAAGACAATTTTCAATAGGGTGTAAATGAAAGTTACGGTATCCAAATGACCTTTTCATGTTTTTTAGTATGCGAAGTTTAGCAATATTGTATATTTTTTGAGGTTATGGCTCCCTGTTTGCATAAAAAGTTTGTATCTAAATATTATAGTGTCTATTATTAATGTGCACTAAAATATTACAGAAAATGAACGTCCTTTCTTGTAATAAATCTCCCTCATCGCAATATTGTCTACTCAAATCAATATCCTAGTTTTCATGTAATATTCGTTTCAAGGTAAAACCATGTAAAACGTATCGAGTTATAATGTAAGAGATGAGAATTCGGTCTATTTTTGGTGGAGGTGCCGGGTCATAAGTAGCCACTTTGCCATCTAACGACAAGTAGAAGCCGTATAGAAAGTTATCATTCTTTTTAAGAGCAAAGTTTTTAATACGTACTGGAGCAAGTACTTCAAAGTAATTTTTAAGTTTTCAAGACTTCCTGTAGATTTGTGACGTCTTTCCTTCCGGTTGTCGAATTTATTGCCGTCAGAGTACAAGCTCAACTTTAGCTTGTACGCCTGCGTCGTTTCTTATCTTTACATTCATCAAATACTAATTTGTTGCAGAACTTTGATTCGTGGATAAATTACACAATCGCATAATCGCATTAATCTACTATCAATATTTACTAGTAGTCAAAATTATTGTGGTAGACACAAAACATGATTGCAACAGCTGCATTTTAATTTGTTATTTAGGGAAGAAAACGCTGAATAACAATGTGTTTCTTTAGGATGATAAACAATTATGTCAAGTTTCGTCAAAATCGGAGTGGTACAAAGTTAAAAATCTTATTTTCACAAACTTATGCAGTGCACGTAGATATTTTTTGGCGGCTTTTAATTATGATAGATGTATTTTAGAAGAGAATAGCACCAAATAACCAACTGCTGCAATTTGTTTTGGTCTCTTTTGACTGGACTTTTCTTCAAATAAAATAAAACATAAAATCACATTTATACTAAAAGAAAAAAGATAATTCTTTCTAACTCAGTAATTTTCTAAATTACAAACGCAATCCAAGGAAATAGTGCTGTCATACCAAGATGTCTGTTGCTAAGGCGTCTAGCGTTGGATGCTGTTCAAGATGTCTGTTGCTAAGGCGTCTAGCGTTGGATGCTGTTGCTCTAAGCATATCTAAGGTTGTGTAAGTCGGTTGTATTTCCTTTGACTGGAAGTCACATCTGTTTCCTGAACTTCTTGCTTTACAATTAATATATTTCATCATCAATTCAAAACCTTGTACAGTCGTACGGCATACCTAATTAGTGTGAAGACTGTTTGAAATTTGAATATCCAAAAGAGCAATCCACATCAACCAAAGATTGAAAATATATCCAACGGAGATGCGATAATTTACTGGATATTTGCTAATAACAATTATTATTAATTAACAAATATCTTGCCGATATTGCTTATCAAGGCCTCTTCCTAGTGTTGTTATGTATGATATGTGAAACAAGTAATAACGAATTTATTACTGTACTAAGTTAAGCTTGCATAAGCAACCCCTTGAGACCCCCCCCCCCCCCCAATGCTCGTGGGGGTGAAACCCAGTGAAACCTTCCTAACTCTACGGAGAAACTGCTACAATAATGTATAACAATGTTACGCTAACCCAAGTCTTCGAGACCTAATTATATTGCATAACAACTCTTTCAGCGGGATCGCGTTTCCAGGAAACGTTTATTTTGTTAATTACGCGCTTCATTAGGCTTCGAGCGACGCTACGGGCTTCCTTCATGGAAAAGTCGACAAGCGTAGGAATTCTATACGATCAGATTGAAAATGTTCTGGCTATGTAATACCTTTCCGCCTGTTTTCAGTCAAAATGGATGATAAATGTATCAATATCTTGTTTATTTAATATCATGAATGATGTGTAGTGAATTATGGAAGAGTCGAAAAGAGAATTGAGGAGTGGGTAGTTTGGAAGCACATAAAGGAAGTGATGAGTGGGAAGTTTGGAAACACATAAAGGAAGTGATGAGTGGGAAGTTTGTAAACACATAAAGGAAGTGACGAGTGGGAAGTGTGGAAACACATAAAGGAAGTGACGAGTGGGAAGTGTGGAAGCACATAAAGGAAGTAACGAGTGGGAAGTGTGGAAGCACATAAAGGAAGTGACGAGTGGGAAGTTTGGAAGCACATAAAGGAAGTGACGAGTGGAAAGTTTGGAAGCACATAAAGGAAGTGATGAGTGGGAATTTTGGAAGCACATAAAGGAAGTGATGAGTGGGAAGTTTGGAAGCACATAAAGGAAGTGACGAGAGGGAAGTTTGGAAGCATATAAAGGAAGTGACGAGTGGGAAGTGTGGAAGCACGTAAGAATAAAGTGAAGCAGCGATAATTAAAATAACAATAATAATATTTAATAATATTATATATCTACTAATGGAAGAGCTTTCGAAGCTGTTTTTAGAGATCAGAAAACAAGATCCAAAAGTAGAGCATGTATTTCCCTACGATTTATCATCATTGTCGTTACTAGTCTTTGATGTAGCTACTTGAATTTGATGTATATAACTTTATTGTAATATAGGGTATGGTAATTATCATGTAATTAGTTTAGCTCATGGCAATACATTTTGCTGCTGCTCACGATATATTTGAATTGCGGTTAAAGTGCAGATACTGTGATTCCCGGTTATTGCGTTGTGGTACGATGTTGGTGGCATAGTTGTGACAATATTGTCAAATATAAGTATATTTAGAGAATCTCTAGAGTACCTACACTAAAATAAATGTACGAGGTTCGTTGTGTTATTTCAAATGCATCGTTTTCGACTCGAGTACCTAAATGATGTATTTTTTAATACCTGACGAGAACCAAGTTACATAGAATAGAGTGAAGTTGACAGAGAGAATATTAAATATTCGATTCACAGTAATTGAAACAAAATTAAAATATACCTACTGGGTAATACATTTGAAAAACCAACAACTCTTGGATCGGCACCAGAAATTTAAAAAAATATGTATAATTTATAAAATCACTGCACAATATTTCTGTGATACTTCAAGTGCGCTCAGTAGAATACTGTTACTGTTTCTGTTACTGTTTATTGTTAAGAATCAAATAATATATGTACTACATTGTGTAACTAAGTACAAATATTAATTTTATCTTCACTATCAATTGGAATGGAAAATGCAAATAATGCGTTTAGTAGTTGTAGTTGAGAAAAAGAAAAGAATTTCGACCAAGTTGGAATGTGAAAGAGACATCAACTTTTGTACGTGTTTCGTGAGATGAGTCAAAAGTTTTCAGCGAGTTGTTCTCGGTGACAAAAAGTAGCTTTTCTCCTTGGGCCATGGCGCGTTTTCTTGCGGTATAAATAAAATGAGAACTCGCTCCGCTAAACTCGAAGTGGGTGCTCCGAGTTTCTTCTACTTGTTGGAACTGAAACGAATTACTCGGTTTCGAATAAACGTTCCCTCCACATCCCAATGCCACGCCAACTCGCAATCGATGATTCGGCAGATCGGGAACTCGGTACGAGTCACACCCAATTTGCAGACTTGCGACTAGATGAAGTGACATTAGTCGAGATCAAGACTCTTTCATCCTCATCTTTCTCATCCTTACAGATTCACATATGCCAATAAGTCTTATACACTACTGTTGTGTTTGAAGAGAAATACAAATTTATGTAAGTTTTTATTGGGCCGCCCAAGGGATGTAAGATAGCAGCATATCATCTTATTTTGGAGGTTACAGAGTGCCGTTCTGTCGTACAAGCTGGAAGATGCATTTTTATTTTTTTTACTGATGCTTCTGTATTTTGTTTGTGAAAGTGATAATTTATAGTTTTGAGAAATACAGTAATATTAATATTAACCCACTTTGCGATGGAATTGCGCTGGGTTATGTGAGTCTAGGCTAGATTGTTTTTGGTTAACGTGATCGTTGTACCTTATTGAATATTTATTTATGCAATATTTTTATATTTTTAGTATATAATAGCATTCATATCAATATTAATATTAATATAATAGACAACAATATATTATGTAAAAATTTGGATTCAAACCTCACTCTATGCGCCATTATTAACTACTGTGTAACCACTTAGCGTAGTTCAACTTTTTCTCGCTAGTGGTCTATGAATGATAAAACATACAGTAGTAATAGAAAAAAATAGTATATATACGTATCTTGTGTTTTTCCACACAATTTTAGAGTGAAATTATTTGACCTAAATCAGGGTTTTAACTAGAGAGTTTTAACTACTTGAAACTTCATTATAGTGCGATATAATAAAAGAAGATAGAGTGAGAACTGAGGCCTACTCCTGTGGCATAAACAATGGGTAAAGGACACACCAGAGACCTCCACAAGCTTGCAGTCGAGGGACCTATCACTTGGTGGCTAGAGGTCGTTAAACAAACCGCCAACAACCCCTTCTCTCCGGCACTACAGACGAGATATAACTACAAAGCGCCACCCATCCAATCACTGGCCGCAAGATTATCGTATGGAATATCACAAGAGTCGATGCACGAACATTCTAGTGAAGAGTGTAAAAATCGATCATCACTTATTCTCTGATTTTTTACATTTTAATTTGAGAATTCATTGACCAAGTTGAATAAATTTGAGTTGTCGATGTACTTATTATCAATCCAATCCAACTTTGAAGATAGCATTGTTGTAACTACTCAGTACTGAACAGTAATGAAATCCGATTCCCCCCTCTCTTGGGAGACAGTAACAAGCGCATACACATGCACCAGTTCATCACTGGATTAATACAATCCGAGAGTAAATTATTCACGGCGTAAAAAGTCAAATTTCTATCTTAAAAAATGCCAACCAGGAAATGCAATTTCACCAGATGAATTGGTTTTTCTGTATCAACCAATGAGAATCTTAGAAACGCTGATTTGCATTCACATAAGAATTCAACGGTGTTCTATCTGTACACCAAAAACGAAAAACTAATTTTCTCAGAAGGAGACGATCTTATGGTGTTCTCCCGTGTTCCTGACATCTTTCTCTTTTCTTAGTTCAATCTAGTAAAGTCGTTCTTGCGAAAGCAACCCCTGCAATGAGATTATACTGAACTCTTCTTGTGGATGGCAATTCTTTACGCCTGATTACTGATAGATTACACCAGCACGCAATTCCCAGAGGAAATAAACGTGAAAGAATTCATAGGCTACATTAAATAACAATCATGCAAATAGTACGTGAGCATTACAAAGAGAATGTGTTTTATATGTCTCTCCAATGACATAATTATTCAAACCTTTGTCGGACACTACCAAGAAAAAAAGGAATATTATTCAAATTTACATAATATGTTATGTGGAATTCATTCGAAATTTCAATTTGAAATGAACGAACACTTCCCTTTAGCCCCGTGTGTGAATTGATGCAGTATAATAGTTTGTAATGAAGTTACACCTTACCTTTTGTCTGGTCGGCAAGCTAGACTTCCCCTCGACTTCATGAGGCGCTCTCTTTATCTCTCGCTCTCTTCATCTGCTACTTCTCAGTATGTGCTCTCTCTCGGCGGAAAAAATGTGTTGTAAAAAAAAATCACTCAACAATCACATGGAAATGTGTTTCCTTACGAATGCGGAAATAAAAAATGACAAATGATTAATTTTTTTTATATATATATTTTTTTTAATTAACAAAAATCATAATAATTAAGTGAATGATGAGTGATTTTGAGTGAGTGTGAGAATGATATTGTGAGCCCGGTTCACATATGTCGCTATCTCGTATATGAGACGACTTTGCCTCCGCGACTTGAATGCTTTGTGTTGAGAACATGTCGTGGAGCCAGTGTACCGCGGGTCCTCTATCTACAGGAGCAGCTCCACGACTGGCAATGATGCTAGGCGGCCCAGCATCGCACAGGGGCAGAGGGAGAGAGCATTGCGTCGGTGCCAGCCAATAGTAGCGTCCCTAGTAACACTGTCCATCCGACGTTCAATACCCCCACCCCTCATACTCATACTCCTTGATATCATCAGAGCATCCACCCTACGACAAGATAGCGTAGTTTTCTTGTGATTTGCTTTTTCAGAAATATTTTTGTTTTCTCCGGGTAGGTTATGACTTAGAATATCAAAATTTTATAATATTTAATTAATTCAAATATATAAAAACGGATTGTGTTTTATCAACTATTATGCATTTAGGGCAGTTTTTCAATGCCTTGCTAACTTTTAAACAGCCAATTAGGACTAGATTGCCACGACCGAATGACCGCTTGAAACTATAGATGTCTATTGAAAGACCGGCTCTTAGACATTTTCTCTACACACTTTCAATACTCTGATTACTTTTAATCGGTTGATTAGTATACTATGTATTGTCATAGCAACAACCAATGACTTTACAAGAATGACTGTTAACTTAATTGCTGGTTTTAGCAGAGTATTGAAAAACTGGACCTAAATCTATATTGTATCTTTCGACGAACTAATGAGTTATGATTGGCTCCATGAACTTTGATAAAAACACAAAATACACTCGAAATTTAAAAGCTTCAAGAAGAGCCTGTGTATATAATAAGTGTTTATTTATAGTAAATAATTACAATTGTGTTACAAAGTCAGGAAAAAGTAATAATTTACAAATTCTGCAATGTAGGTACACTCCCCCAAATAATAATCGGTACTTGGTACAAAACGTATTGGCTGCTGGGCCGGTTCCTTGACAATCAATCCTTGTTATTATCAATGAAATCAGAGCTCACCTAAAAGAGTTAGATAATGCGTTAGCACTGACTTCATGGGATGATGCCATCAAACCTTAATCAGTCAATTCATTTTCTTTCGAGTACCGTTTATTATTTGGGGGAGTGTACCTTAAAAGTATCTGAAAAGTACATGAAAATATCAAAATCAGGTTTTGATATTCGGAACAGGTTGGCTGAGTGGTAACGCTCTGAACTTGTATTCCGGAGGCCCGGGTTCGATACCCTAGGCCGGCCTTCCTGACTGGGGTTTTTTCGTGGTATTCCCTCAGTCAACAGGCAAATGCTGGGAAGGTACCCTACTAATAGGCCACGACCGCCTCCTTCCCACCTTCCATCCTGACCTACTCTTCACCATCATCAACCAATCATAATCATAATCATTCATCCGTCGCCATTAGCCTCGCTGCAGAACAGCCCCAGACAAAAAAATAAAAAATATAAAAATCAAAAAATGCGAGTATAAACGTGAAAGATAAAGGAGAGTATAAAGAGGATAAAAAAGGTTATACCGTCCCATCGTTGAGGTGAAGTGGCACCTCTATGTCCTGATAAAACTTACTTTGGTAGTATCGCGACTACCAGTCATAGTATAACCAATAGTAAGTTGCCTAAAATATAGATATTTGTATACAGAGGGGTGATTTGCAAGACTGGTTTCATCGCTGGCTTTTAGCACGACTAATATATTGTGATTTATCGTGGCTGTACAAAGATTGTACTTCTTCGGATGATTAAAATTGTATGACTCTTGAAAGGATCTTGGGGAACAATTCATCATTTTCTTCAAGACATACATTCAAATATAATTTGCATAAGATTTTTATATGGTTAATAATATTTGTTATTTCCGTAATATAATTTAACAATGATACTTTATTCACAATGTCTATATTAATCTGTGTCTTTGGCAATCGAGTTGGTCGACATTTTTGTATAAAGGAACTTATCTACTCGAATATCAAACCCCTTTCTTTTCTCCTGCAATCTCTTAGAAGTTTTTTTTGTCCTTTAAGCTAATTTACTTTTGATAACAACAAAACAAGTGTTATTAAATATCAATTAAAATATTAATTGCTTCGTGTAATACGAAAACGAAAATTGTTAATAACGAAGCTAATTTGTCAATTCATTGGCTCAAGTCTCCCCCTCCCCCTTCTCCCACCCTCACAATCATGCAAAACAACAAGAATGACACGAGCAGCAATCAAATTACAATAGTCAAAAGCTGTGTCGATTACTGCAGAAACCAAATTCTACTGTCAGTTAACTCAAAGAAGTGAAAAGAAGTCACTTACAAATTACTTGGAAGGATTTCATCTGGAAGACTACGACACTACATTAATAATTGTTCATTATTTTTCATATTACATTTTTAAATTTCCTGTGTTAAATATTTATTATTATATACAGCCCAACACACACTATTACAACGTTTCGTTGATCAACGTGCAGAGTAGAATTATCGTCACCAAAGTAAATGTGCGCACGAGCAGAACCAAGTTGATCAACCAAGAGTTAAATCGGCCTTAAATTGGTATATTAAAGTCTTAGAAAAAGGTGGCTCCAATAAATGTATTTGCCAATAACTTATCCCTTTTCTAGAGAGAAGTGTGGAATTCTAGTTAGTCAGAAAATCAAAAAAATATACTTATCAGTCAATTTTTAAATTCAATCATTTTACAAAACAAATTTGCAAGAGTTATACAAATTGAAGGCGAGAATTTCACAATTTTATTAAAAATAATTATTGTAGGAAGATGTAAAGACCATTCTTTTTGTTTTATTTAAAGTAAAAAGACGGTTGATTAATTTTTACTGCAAAAGACATAATATAGATTTTAGAAAGAAGACAACATTATTTTACTTAATGAACTAATTATTCACTGCAACATCGTGAGGGTCTGAGCACTCTGGTTCTTGTACAAATCAAATCTGTTGTACAATCACTGTTGGTGTGAATCGTGGACTTTATCTGCAGCAGATCGGCTTATTTCGAATGACAATCACGCTCGGGGAAAAAGCAAAGATCAAGAGGATTATTAAAGCTCTCCGACTTCTTTTGTCTGAAAGAATCTGCCCAAAGCGAACACCAATCAAACGCATGTTGATAACTTTCTTTTCACAATGGAAAGAAGAAAACTTTTACTCCCTCAAGTGAATTTTTTTTATTAAATTAAAATTTCGTAAGAGAAATTCGGAAATTAACGTTTAGCTAATCTGTCAACAAGTGTTGGAAAAATAAGTGAAGGATGCTTAAAGAAGAAAGAGGATTAGATTAAGAGCCTGGAAAGCTGAATTTTAAAAAAATGAGATGAGATTGATTTTTTTTCACCGTCCTGGTGGAGGTGCCGAGTTCGTGACTTTGCACAAGTCAAGAGGTTCCCGCCTTTTCCCGTTCCATATCGGCGATAAGTTAAATCGCCGCCGGTCGCAGTTTTACGAGCGAGAAGTTTTTACAGCCACAGCACACAGACATGCTGTGACATAAACTAGGGAGTAGAGAACCCTGGCGACGACGTAGCAACACCGCGCTTTGCATACGCACGGACGCACGCACGCACGCACGCACGCACGCACGCACCCCCAGGGGACGGCTGATTGACTGGAGCACACCCTAGAGAGGTGACATTCTTATGTCCACCTTCTGACCTAATCTCCTCGGTTACTAACCAAGTCGTTTATGACTAATTGGCTTAGTGCCCAAGAGCCGTTGCTTACTTAACTCCGCAGAATGGCAGAATTAATTAAATATTCTCTTTATTATCTCACTCCCACTGCATTTAGCTCTCTCCTCTCCCCTACACTCCCTCTCCTTCTATCTCTAGACGTGTTGTAGATGTTTCAAACGAACTTAATATTCATAAAAATTGAGAAGACTTTATTTAAATCTCCTTCGTGAATTGTAATCCAATTAAATTGCCTGTGACTGGCTTTTTTAAGTTCTCCCTCAATGGTGGAAAACTTATGCTTTAAACAAATTCTAAAAAATGAAATTGTAAGTACATAAGTAATTACATTTGTATGATGAATGTCAAAACGTTCTTGAAGTAATTTATTCTCGAGGTAATTGGTTGCTTTTACAGATAAGTAAACCCATTTTGTAATTATTTCAGTAGGTTTTAGAGTAGGGTTTCTATATTAAGTAGAAATATTCTTTTCAAGGAAGTTTTGGAGTGTAAGTTAATAAGAAACCAATAACTTATTTTGCACATTTTTCTAGTTCTTCGCACGGTCCTTATCTTTGGGAATTTTGTGATCTGACCGTAAAAATTATTCAAACTATTTAACTATTTATTTAAATATACTTTGAAGTAGGTATATACTTTTGAACGTATTAAAATTTCTAGACAAAAGAAATTGTATTATTTCAACATCGAACGGCAGATGAAACAACAAATATTACCTATACGAAGCATTCCAATTCAAACGTTCGGTTTACAAATTTAATGATGCAATTCGTTCAGTCGTACAATCAATATGAAGGACCTTAATGTGGAGGTTCTCTTCATGTCATAGAAACATGGCGTGTGAATAGCCTCGCCACTACGCGAGTCAAATCAAGACATTCAGCTACTACGTGAACCATTCTCAGCGAACATGGCTTTCTTTCAAGTGCCTTGCCAGAGAAAAAAAGAAATGTTTGAGGTGACTGAAATATCTAAAAACATTCCGGCTGATGTTTTGAATGACGACTAGTTTGATATTTCCTTGGAATTTTATCTATGAATATTTTAGAGACAATTAACCATTGAATTTGTTTAAAATAATATAAATATAAACAGGAATGCCATATTAATTACAAATTTGGAATAGTTCATTATTATTAGGAAAACAGTAAGACTGTATTTCCAAATAGACTGTTATTTTATTTTTCCTGAATGAACATTAGGATGGAGACGATTTTAGACGAAGTTACAACAAAATTATGTACATAGTATTAGCCAGGGAAACAATTTTGCTCGGAGATGAAACTACTTTTATCATTTTTAAGGAAAGAAAATAATTGCCAACACACGCGTCATTTCAATTCTCTCGTTTCACAGATGATATTTGAAAGCTTGAAAGTTTGACTTTACAATTATTTGTAATTGATCCAGAATTATAATCAATATCAATGGTTTCTACCACTCACATCAGACATTTCCTGAATGCCAAATATATTTAAATTATTTGAAATTGAGTTTGCTTTACCTCTAAATAACGAGCGAATATTACGAAAAAATTCATTTTCATGGTTCGCGCAAAAACAGCTGACAGAAAAAGGGTGCGTTTGTGTGCTGATCAGTAATGATTGTGATAGGTGACAGAGAGAGTTATAGGTACACGTGAATCATTATTTGTAACCAGAAAAAACTCAAAACTGAAATAAAATTAACCGTTTAACGTTGAACTTATTTAAATATTTATTTGTAGCAAGATATTGTCCAGTGAAACTGGAACATTGTATTTTTAGGGTTTTCAGGTATCAGTGTAAGGGTAAGGCAACCATTCAATAAACGTACAAGGAATTATTCACACATTCAAGCAGTGATTTTCCAAGTAGTTTATTCATTCTCCAAGAGACCCAATCCACCTTGATAAGTAAGTTTGAAAGATCACATTGAAAGAAAACAAATGAAATTGGGTAGAGCAGTGGGTGGAGAAGAAGAGAGAAAGATACAAATGAGATCTCTTTTCAGTCGCGTCGTTTCCGCCATTTTCTTTGCTCGGTAGTAATTTGACGCTGGTCTCACTGCACAAAGAGAGAGAGAGAGAGAGAGAGAGAGAGAGAGGAGAGAGAGAGAGAGAGGAGAGAGAGAGAGAGAGAGAGAGAGAGAGAGAGAGAGAGAGAGAGAGAGAGAGAGAGAGAGAGAGAGAGAGAGAGAGAGGAGAGAGAGAGAGAGAGGAGAGAGAGAGAGAGAGAGAGAAGATGAGAGAGAGGAGAGAGAGAGAGAGAGAGAGAGAGAGAGGCCGCCGCAGAGAAGCAGAAAAAACAGCGCCGTAATGCGTGGAACAAGATTCTCAATTCCCACAGTCATTCTGTCAAATGGATCGCACACACACAGATAGAGTTCGTGACATACACACACATATACACACACCCTTGTCTGGCCTTCGTTGAAGAGATGAGTAATTCACTAGAAAACGGTACACACAGTACAATACTCACTATAGTGGAGGTTTCATCGTTACTGTGATAGAATAATTGCCAAAGTTATCTAATTGATTAATTAAACTAAAATTCCTAAACATGGACATTTCCGATGCCAACATTTTCATAATTTAGCTTTAAAAAACTTTTGGGAAATTTGGGAGATATTTTGGTTCTTCTCCTTAGTACTTGGAACAAAAGACCATCATCTGCCACCAAATGTAATTAATACATATAAACAATACATCCTGATCAGGAAATAGTTTGTTAAGTTCAAATTTAAGATTTAAAATGACTGTATTTATTGTTGAATTGAATGCCTTTGTGAACTGATCTTACTTATTTATATATATTATATATAATTTTTATATTATTATATTAAATGTATTAATATCATATTAATAATAATAATACATTTTTATATGTTAAAAGGCAAGGAAAATTGAATCATAATTACTTTGATATTCTTATCTATCTGTAGTGTTTTTATATCGATTCATGCAGCATTTCAGAGTGTTTAGATATCTGGAATCGAGGTCTTTTAAAACATCTACAGCTGCTTCATTAATATTTTTGTTGTTTTCATTACAAGAATGCGGTGCAAGGAGAAGGTGTTCCTGTATTCCTGTGTTTGTTGTTTAGTCATTCATCCTCGCCAGGCAGAGATCAAGTTAATGTGTATTGATTGGCACATTGATTAGTGGTCACCGCCGTTCAGGTCAAAGTTCACGCTTGAGAAGACACATTGATTACTCGACCTGTCGACTGACTTTGAGCCCTCGGGACTCGTGTACTGCAGATTACATCGCACTTGGAAGCTGCAATACCAGCAACTCTTACCTCGAGATGCCACTTACTGCAGCTTTGATTCGAGATTGCACGAGTACTAGACAACCGAGTCAAGTAACTTACAACGATGGCAAATTGAATGTCTTTGCAGAGGAAACATTGTAGTTTCTTGCAAAGGTTTTGGTCTCTCTTGGCGCATTCTCTTCGATTACTCAGTGATCCTGTTTATCGAAAATAACGTAGAACTACACAGAAGCTCCAAGTGCAGTGCTCTATTTAAAATGTGAGGGTTTTCGAAGACTAAGTTAAATTATTTTTATTTTTCGTCAATTATTTTTTATAATTTGAGAGCAAACAGTATCAAAATACAATTAATAAACAAAATCTACTGAGGCGGACGAGAATATTAAATGCGGGAGGGATCCCTAATATTATTTGGAAAGGAATTCGATAAGAATACTTGCAGTACTGAAAAACTACGAAAACGCTAAGTGTAACGCGTTGGTGAACGAGCATTGATACGTGCAACATCTTCAACCAAACCCGGTCCACTCAGTCAAAGATAACTACTACATTATTTCTGTTGTTTTTGCAATTTTCCTATTTCCATACGCTCTACTGGGTAATTACCTATTCTATATCTCTTTTTGATCTCATCGCGACCGCCTTCATTTCACTGCCATTAAGATAGCATTACGCCGAAATGAAATGAAGGCGGTCGCGACGAGATTAAAAAAATAGAGAATAGGTCCCCCGGAATATTGAATGACAGATCCATGTGACGAATTTTGGTAATTTTATCTCTTTTTTCAGTTCTTTCAAAACTCTTAATATAGCAACAAGTCTGTAAATACATGACCGATTTGGCTGAAAATGTATAAAATATGAGATATTTTTGGTCTTGATGACCATGCAAAATTTAAACTAATTCGCGAACACTATATGGTTTTTGACCAGAAGATATTATTTAAATTTTAACCAATAGGAAGTTTTAACTGAAATTTTGTAAAGTGTAATATATTTTTGGTGTTTATAATAATACACAATTTAAAATTGATCGGATCAACCAATCAGAAGATAACTGTATTAAAATTTGAACCAATCAGCAGAATTAAAAAAATGGGTCTGCAAACACTGGAAGTCTTTACATGTAAGCAAAATTTCAGCTCGATTGGAGAAAAAGTGTGACCTGTATCTCGCCAACAACGTGAAAAAACAGAGGTTCGTCCCAAATTAGTCGAAAGGAGTCGCTCGCTCAATCATATTTGAAAACGTCAAAAAATATTCCAGGACTTCATAATTTGAATTTTCTATGTCAGAAACAGAAATAAATAAAGCTCAGTTTGATAGCAATTTTAATCTTCTTATTAAAAAATCTGAATTCGTTTATCCAAAGTCGATTTTTCTTTTCTTCCTATTTTCTTTTCTAGTCCATCAGCTAAGAATGTCGTTGTTTTTCGCGCGATTTCACTGACCGACTACGGTGGCTCATCACTCATTGGATGTCACGAAGGCGCTGGTATTTACATGATTGATGGTCGCAAATGACCCCGTGATGAGATGGGAAATGCGCGGGATTTCCCGGCCAACAAGAACACTTTCTCCAAGCGGTTTCAGCCAGGGTTCACGAAGAATGTGTTGCAGTTGGGTTTAATATCTACAAACGATGCGAAGCTCTGTATGAAAAACTTGCAGTATTAACCTACGTTGTGAAGAACCCATTTTTTAAAGTTTGGAAAAATATGCCATCTGATCTATTGATAAAAAAATTAAAGCAATTATTGTCATTTGACTTCATAGATTTTTTATTCAAACACGTCGTTCAGATTAAAAAGTTTTAAACCAGAATAAGGTCATTTTGAAGAAGCTCTTTCTTTCTGTATTGATTCCATATTTTTAAAATTATGATGAAAACCATGGTTTCAAAGTTTAGTAATTTTAACCAGAAAAAACACTCCGTGTAAAAATACCAGCCAAGTCTATTTAACTATAAAAAAAAATAGAAGAAATCTAAAAATTCAGCACTGAAAAGGAGTGATATCAAAAAAGGAGCCAAGTCAACGAATTTTCCAAATTTTAATCGTACCATTGAAATAAAAATATCAACCCCCGAGAAATACTTAAAAAAAGGACTTGGCGCATCGTTTTTTTAAAGACACTTTTCTATCCTAAAAGTATAGGAAGAACTCTACAAGTATATTTTCCTGAGTATATCACATTCATAATCGACGAATCATACTACGTTTTAATATAACTAGTACTCTTACCTACTGGCAGTTTTGGTATTTTGTCAATATTCAGAGGAAATAAACGGATAAACGAATAACGAATAAACGGAAGCGGCCTAGTCTATTCGTTATTGCCACTATTTCTAGGGTCATATTAATCAATCATACTTCTCAATATCGTGACTGAGGGAAATAGCGAAAGCGCTCATTACAAGAAGGCCGTCAATGAGATTTGTATAAGTGACTAGTGCACTGAGCCATGCTGCTCAAATAATTACTGACTAGATTTTTATCTAAAGTAATACGTTATGTAATTTATGAATTTTTTTGGTATAAAATGTTAATTAATAGCAATTAATTACACGGCGAGAAGGTTCAAAGTATAATGCTGTAGTAGGTATGTTGATGTACCCACAAAACTATAGGTACCTACCAATCACAAACACAACTGTTCTGTATTTATTGCTTGTAAGACAATGCTATGTTTCTTTGCGTACTTATATTTAAATTTAAAATATTTTACAGAATGTTCAATATTTAATTTGAAAGTTTTGTCCCAATTTTTCTAGGCATTTCTGAACTACGTAGTATGTGAGTGGCATAAGCTTAAGAATAGAAAAATGTCTTTAAAAAAACGATGCGCCAAGTCCTTTTTTTAAGTATTTCTCGGGGGTTGATATTTTTATTTCAATGGTACGATTAAAATTTGGAAAATTCGTTGACTTGGCTCCTTTTTTGATATCACTCCTTTTCAGTGCTGAATTTTTAGATTTCTTCTATTTTTTTTATAGTTAAATAGACTTGGCTGGTATTTTTACACGGAGTGTTTTTTCTGGGATATCACTTCTTTTGTTAGTTTATTCATACAGCTTGTAGCACATGTCCGAGCAGGGACTAATTTCTTTAAAAAAATACGCCTCAACCGATTTGGTTACTATGAAAAGTTGCGTTTGGTATAAGATGAAAATGATTATCCAAGAAGAATAGCTTAAGTTTCGTTATAATCGATCCAGCCGTTTTCGATACATGACGTCACTTCCGGTTTTGAAATAGCGGCCGAATTCCGGTATAGGTAATAAGAAAACAATCTAGTTTTATCTAGTTGATACCTTCATGAACGACCATCTGAATTCCTAATCCCTATATTTCCGTAAAATCGGTCATGCCGTTTGTAATATATGACGTCACTTCCGGTTTCATTTAGTGGTTCCTGCCGCCATTTCCGGTACCATTAATTTATTTATTCATTTTTCACAATTGATTTTTCAAATAAATAGCAGAATGAATACGCAGGAGCTAGTTCAGTTGCAATCGGTACAGGCGTTTTAGATATATGACGTCACTTCCGGTTTCAGGAATGGCGGCCGAGAACACTGCTACCTTGAATATATAAATTGTATTGTCTATGTTACAATGTAAGTTAATTATGTACGTATTTTAAGTATAATTTGTTGAAATAAGTTAAATATTGCGTATTTATGACGTCACTTCCGGTTTAGAAAATAAGAAAATAATATTTTTTTTATTGATACTTCATATAGATGACCATCTAAATCGAATGGCGCTAATTTCGTTCTAATCGGTCCAGACGTTTTTGAGTTATGACGTCACTTCCGGTTTCAAAATGGCGGCTTCCGGTTGGTTTTATAAAAAGGCACCTCAGACGCCAAAAGTGCACATGTGGTAAAAATTTCAGGTCGATCGGTTCAGCCGTTTAGGCTGTGGCGGTGATAGCGACGTTTCGTGATATCATCAGAATCATCATCATCTTCAGAATCAGAAAGTGGTGTAATTTCACTGTTTTCTCGGTCCTCTAGCGCGCAAATGGCATAACCTATTGTTCCCAAATTTGGTATATGTAGTGGGGTGGGCCATAGCTCGAAATTAAGATATTTCGCAACAATGTGAGATTTACCAATTTTGAGATCCAGTAGGCCGAAAATGCCATGTTGTTGCTTACAGTAAAAGTGTTTGGTCTGCTCCTCAGTTTATTAGGCATTTACGGTATGTTGAGTGACTGTGAGTGTATAGTACGACTTGGCTGGGTGGAGCGACCGCTCCACTAGATATAAACATGCATATTTCTTTTAGGTATTGTATGACGTGAAACAAACAAATAAGCAATTAAAAAATCAACACACATTTATGAAGATGTCGTAAATACTTTTAGATTATATAAAAACACATTTGTGAATCTTGTTATACGCTTAGATATTATTATCCATTATGTATTTTCCCATGTTAGTTATAAGAAAACTCAGACACCGCATACTCTGTATGCAAATCTGTTTTAATACAGATACATACATACAAATTCTTGTTTCACAATTTAAATATTACTTAGGTACTCCATTTCTTATCTGCACTTCGTATCTTATACAATATCCTCAATTAGAAATACATTTGTTACGAAAGTGATTTATGTTTCTAAATTTTGATGAGTCAAGTTTCCTAGCTTAAGATTCTCGACAAACTTGTTGTTTCGTCTTTCTTATCATTAATGCGATCTCACGACGAACCAACGAGACCGAAAGATAAGGTCTCCTGGTTTAGCATAATAACGACTCGGTCCCAGCGGCTTGGATGCACCGCGTACTTAGTTGCAACACTTACCATCTCATCCCTTCCGTCTAATTACCTACGCTTCAACGTCATCAGCGCCAAAAGAGTCTTAACAGTTTCTAGTCGCCGTAGACTTTGTTACAAGAACCACCGCTCGACTTGTTTACAGGAGTTACGACTGACGTCTCTGAACATTCAACCCTGATATCATAGATTATATAAGACTGCAGTTTACGAAGAAGCTTTGTGGTAACTCAGAAAACAGTAAAGGGCTTCAGTGGGTTAGATATATCAAGTACTTTGTCAAAACATTAGGTTGGTAATAACGCCACGGGTAAGACGCTGAAGACAGACGAAGTTTGCATACTAATCAAGTGAATTCGTGGATGAATAGTGTGAGTTAAATAACTAAAATTATGTATAGTCCAATAATCACGTAGATTTATATTATAATATAAAACTTATTGAGTGGCGCTTTTCTCTATTAGCTTAATGGCTTATACTGTTTTGTATGTACACAGAGTTTAATTGATATTCTGAGAATTCTATGGGGATGTGTTATGAACTGTTGATGAAAGTTTAGAGTTAAATTAGTGAATTCTGTTACTGATGAGACATAGTGTCTGCAAGTGATTGTACCATGGATCTACGCTATTTCTAGTAACACGGTTAGAAAATTAACAAAACGATTTAAGTATGAGATTTACTTTATAAGAGATTAATACAGATGCAGATTTTATTATGATGCATAGTAAAATATTACTTAATATTTTAGTAATTTAGTAGCTTCAGTTAATTTTTTAGACCTATGATATTTGTATCTAATGAAGAAAATAGACTACAAAGAAAAATATGTGTCATTAGTGGCTATTTAGTTTCCAGAAACCATTGAGTTTGAAACAAAATTGTTGTTGTCATATTGTTTCTTTCCTTCTGAGCTTTCTGACCTTGGTTATCTATTTAAAAATTAATACACTTGGAACTTAAAATGAGTATATTTTAAATCGACATGTGGTGCACTCAAATAAGATTGACATTATTAAATCGACACCACCATCTTCTCTCATATTTTACGTCAACAACTGTCTTTTTAACAAAGGAAGACATTTCGACAATATTACCCATTTCATAAATTATGCTTAGCTAAGTTATAACTTATGGGTCGCTGAAGATTTTGCCAACACTTGCTAAACGAAAGAAAAATAAGTTGAGTAATAAATTGTTTAGGCTCCCTTCCTAACATATTACTCAAATCACGAACAATTACTTTATGTTTCTTTATTACCATGGTTTAAGGAGGGTGTTTAAATTGTAACTTTCGATGGACGTTTGTCTTTACAAGATAAAATCGAAATCGATCGCTCATCAATTGAAATTACATAACAAAGTGTCTACCTTTTTCTCTCTCTCTCTCTCTCTCTCTCTCTCTCTCTCTCTCTCTCTCTCTCTCTCTCTCTCTCTCTCTCTCTCTCTCTCTCTCTCTCTCTCTCTCTCTCTCTCTCTCTCTCTCTCTCTCTCTCGCCTTCTCTCTTACATATTTAAGAGTTACCTCAAAAAGATTCTCGGCTTGTTTTAGACTTTGTAGGGTTCGGAAATATGCCGTCGCCACTGAAATATTGTGTCTCGAGCATTGACGAGAAAATCAGGGTTGAAAATTTTAGCATAATCATAGCAGACCAATTAAGTAGACAAAATAATATTGGCGTATTTATTTTTACTAGTATTTGGAATTTGAGACACATAAAATGTGTCATATAATTCGTGGTATGGAAAACGGCATTTGGTATGGGAAAAATGCATACCTATACAACTCAACAATGTATTAGCAAATATGCTGATTTACTATGCAACATAAAGAAATGGCATAGGAGTTGGCTAAATTTCGGCTCCACATAAACGAAACGGAACAAGTCTAGAGTAATGATGAGGAGACGAAGCGTCTCGCTAATTAGTTACTAGGAAAACGCTCAGTGTAACGCGTTGATGAGCGAGCACGGGTACGTGCAAATTCTCGAACCGGAAATGCGTACACAACGCACAGAAAACATATACATCCATATGGAATTGATTATGATATCAACTTAAAAGTGTATGCTTTTCATCGAAACTTTAAAATAGCATCTAAGCACCTGGTTCATAAAGCAAATCAGAATCAATTTTCAATTGGCACTGGAAAACATTCATTTCGATACTTCATTACTGACAGATATTAAAAATGTAAATAACTTCATACGTTCTTAACTGATTGGGATGAAATTTTGTAAAATAAGAGACAATATTGGTCTTAATGATCATGCAAAATATGAGTTTGATCAGAATTATCGAAGACCGTTTTCATTTTTCAGCCTATCAGGAGATATTTATTTAAATTTTAACCAATGAATCTGAGTAACGCGTTGATGAGCGAGCACGGATACGCGCAACACCTCGAACCGAAATTCTGTCTATCGAAAATGTCATTAAAAGCCAATAATTCTAAAATTTCGCCACAGATTTGTATAGAAATCTCAAAACATTCCTAAAATATTGGTCCAAATAACCATGCAAAGCTTTAAGTTGATCAATTGAACCTTTATGATTGAACTGTTCCGTGTTAATTTTCAAAAATCACAGGATCTCCTTCAAAAAATATACCTGAGACCACTCATATGATATAAGTGTGTCTACACAATATCAGATCGACTGTTGAACGGTCATTATCAGTTTCATTTGCGTTTGAAAGTTTCTGCTCTAACTACCTTGCCTTGAACTGAAGAGTCGAAGTCGCCGTGAATTTGACAGCCAACACGCTAATAGTCCGTAAAATGTCAATAACGTTTGGATTTAAACACAGATTAGTATGAAAATTGTCAAAAATGCAGATAATGTTGGACCCAACCATCATGCGAAGTTATAAGTTGATCGTTCAATCGGTTATAGTTTAAATTTCTAAAAACACAGGAAAGATGGTTTTAAATTTTAACCAATGGGAGGATTTGGCTGAAACTTTGTTTGATTGGGTACAATGTTGGGGGTAATGACTTGTCAAAATTTCAATTTGATCAAAACAACCAATCGAAAGTTAATTTTTTTTAAATTTGAACCAATCAATGGATTTCAAAAAAATTAGGGTCTGCAACAATCAGAAATGTTACGTACATGTGTGCAAAATTTCAGCTCGATCGAAGAAAAACTCTGACCTGTATATCGTCAGTAACAGAAAAAAAAAAAAACAAACAAAAAAAAAAACAGAGGTCCGTGCCAAAAGAGCCAAATGGAGACGCTCGCTTCGCTCGCTCAACAAACTTTGTCTTCATTAAACTTTCCAGTCAAGCTTTCAGATACAAATTCAGATTCTTGCTGGAAGTGTTAGCATTGATAAAACAAAACCTGGATTTCATTTCATATCAAAATCAACCGAATCATTTGAGAATTATGTTCATGGACTTTGCTAAAGTATATTAATAAAAATGCTTTCTCTGTAAAGTGTCAAAATGTCTTAGGTCCACAAAAACACATAGGTACAAATAATTATATTATAAACTCCTGCCGGTTTAGATAGTGATTCTATAAATTGTTTATAGATTTACAAATTATAGTAAATTCTGCTAAAAAAGTGGTCTTTCGCGTCTTCAGAAAAAAAATTAATTATTTGCCAAATACACGAGAATACTGGAAGTGCATCTAAATCTGCTTTCAATTCATGCTTCATATGTAAGGGACTAGCATTAGCTCTCAAAGTCATACATGATTGTTATACATATAAAATTATAGGTAACAATGCAATCATAACATTGTCCTAGGAAGGCGCTTACAAAAACACTTCGAATAGCAATTAGTTGCCTCACTGAAGAATCTACACAAAATACTCCATTACTTAGTATAATTTTACATGTATAAATAGTTTTAAGTTGCAAATGTCCAAATGCAATGGATCTAACTAAATAGTTTGTATTTAAATCATTTAATCATTTAATCGCTACCGTACAACATACAAATCATTCTCTATGAACTAGGTACACTCCCCCAAATAATAAACGGTACTCGAAAGAAAATGAATTGACTGATTAAGGTTTGATGGCATCGTCCCATGAAGTCAGTGCTAACGCATTATCTAACTCTTTTAGGTGAGCTCTGATTTCATTGATAATAACAAGGATTCATTGTCAAGGAACCGGCCCAGCAGCCAATACGTTTTGTACCAAGTACCGTTTATTATTTGGGAGAGTGTACCTAATCCACGAAATAACAGAGCTAAGTGTCAAATGTGTAGTAGGTATGAAGGAAGACGCTGTATAATAGCAGTATGTGCTGAGAAATTTAGAGCAACGTATCATAATCATAATTTACATAAATCTAGAAATTAACTGACATTCCAAAACTTTGTATATTTTAATTCCAAATTTTTATATTTCATAGAGTAAAGTCTACCCAATTTAAGTTAATAGTACTATTAACTTTTCTAACGTTTTTCTCCTATTATTGTGATATGTCGTTAGCGGCCATTTTTCCCCAAAAGCCATTGCCATTGACCAAAAAGTGAAGTGGCTCGCCGTTTGGGAAAGGCAAGTGAATTACACTATATGTTTATATACCTTCATGTTTTGGTTAATTTCGTTGCTTGAGCTTGGATATCGCAAAACCCCTCTGGAACATCAAGTCCAGAAATAGGATTACACCTTTTCAAGTCAACACTTTGATAAGTAAACGAGTATTATAATTACACTCTCGACTGTAACGAACAATCATCGAACTACCGCTAAATCCCCCCAAACTCTGGCATCTCTGGACCATGTGGGAGAGTTGTTCATCCCATGCACAGTGCTAATCCACGCCGTTGTTCTCATTGAGTGGACAGTCCAGCTATTGGCTCGAAATATCCTGGAATTTGATAGTCTCAATAAGCCGCTTACTCCCCCCCCCCCCCTCCCCCACACGAGTGTTTAGCAGGGGGGCGATTCAGGTTCGGTGTAAACCAATCTAATGACGTAAGTATTTAAGTGCAAAGAGGAATTGACAGCGAAACCAGAGATCCGATTGTTCGATTGAAAACATTGAGCAGCTTTGACAGGTCGATGTTTGTGAGTAAAACGACGATTTAACGTGTGAATTAATTAACAGACCAGGTGTAGGTACAAATTTGTTCCAAAATCAATAGTTGTTTCCAATTTAGCGTATTAAAATGTTAGTTCGTTGTTCACAAAAGCCCTGGGGGCCAATTCTTGAGATTCACGTTTTGAAATCGTGTCACGGTTTCATTGTTTAAAACGTAAAAAAATTGAAGGCTAACCAATAGTTGTCAACTGTTTCAAGTTTTATAACATGTAAACGTAAAACGGTTAGTAACTTATTAGTAACTTATGATTAAGTTACTAATAACTTAGTAACTTATGATTAGTAACTTATGATAGTAACTTATGATTAGTAACTCATTTATTGAACTTCCCTGATAAGATTAGCATGCAGTTTTAACTTAATATTTCAAGTTGTCTCGCGTCTCTGATGAACTGAAGATGATTGAGCGATGATGAAGAAGAAAGGAGGTCGTGGCCTATGAAGAGAAAGGAACCTTCGCAAATAGTTAGCCTCTCGACTGAGGAAAATCATAAAAGCCTCAGTTTTGAAGGTCTTCTGCGGGATTTGAACCCGGGTCTTTATAGTAACGTCCGTGGTGGACAGTGGGGGACACTTTCCTCCCGGGGAAAATATGATTTTGTGTTGGAGATTTGAGCTCTTTCTGTCAAATTTTCATAAAACCTTACACAATATTTTCACAATACCTATATCAAACTGAATCTAATAACCTTAGTATTTACGTATTTACAGATCAACCCTAATTCGAAACTTTTTTTACTAGACCACATTTTACATGTTACTTTAACCACTTCAACCCAGAAGTGTCAACTTCAGTGTCCCGAATGCGTTTCAATTGCTAAATTCCAAAAAGGTGTTCAGGCAAACTGTTCAGGAATCTCTGTTTTGGTTTTAAGGCAAGGGGGGGGGGGGGGGGCGTTGGGGCGTAAACAGACCGTGTTTTCTGGGTGACACATTGAACTTCCGTTTCACCATCGTATCTGAAATGTCTTATTTTGGAAATCCTCCCCCCTGGCAAATATTCTAGCACAGCCATGCCCACGTGTCATAGCGTGTCATTCATCGATTATTTTTATAAGAATGTAACGGTTTATTTCCAGTGTTATCTCCAGCCTCCTCCATGATCCAGACATCTCCTCGAAGTGGGAATTAGCTGATTGGAAAGGATTATATATTTTATGTGCGGCTTATGCCCCGAGTAATATTTTTATGAGTCATCGATTTAGTCACCCTCCAGCTCGATTGGCGATGAGTTATATGGGGCAAGGTTATCTCCAGCAATCTCACAATGACAACGAGCAAAACCAACCAAACCCGACTATAACTTCCACTCTTTATGACTGGAGCGAGCAAACTCTATTTTAATGCCATGTCCCTGGCGGATCATCACCATAACTTAATAGGCATTATCTTCTAACCATACGCTATTACATAGGGGACTGTTACATAACTTTCATAGTTCTTTTTTTTAACCCGAATGGACATGTATAGAAATTCACAAGTTTTCATCGTTTGTGATCGGAATATCAGATCAGTGCTGCATGGATCCAGCATCCCTCTTATCTTCCTCATCTTATCCTTGCGTCCCATCCTAGATTTATTTTTAACATTGTACATCAGGAATTACAAGAGGCTCGCATTTGCATAAAATCGATTTTCTCCTTGGAATCTGCTAGACTGTTTCTTAGGCCCAGCTTGCTACCTCCTCCCTCGTTGAGACTGATCTGCATAACCATTCTCTTGTCTTGCACTCGAGGGCGGCCAGACACTTTTTATCGAATTGATCCTCGAGCAATTTCATACGTTTCCGCGATTTCGAATATTGTCAGAGTTCTTGTTCCCTTCTTGGCACTTCTATCTAATTCTCCTCCATCTCGTAGTCCTGGTTGATCCCTGTTAGAAGGAGGGATGTCGCTCCTCGACGATCCATCTTCACTTGACACGGCTCCGACAGCAAGACAGAGGAATTGGCGATGAACACTTTGACTGTCCGCGAAGCATTGCGTTGCCATGACAATTGCTCGCAGCAGCTCGAGACAAGTTTCAAGAGAAGCTGAGATTTCTTTGGCGTTTTCATTGATGAAAGGAAATTGCCAATTGGAATTCAAATTGTAATTTAAGATAAAGAACAGGAATCTTTAACATCTTTTTTGCATTTTGCTATTGGTAATCATTAAATTCAATAGAAAATGACTAAGTATCATCAAGCATTGATTTCCAGTGAGAATCTCGGAACCAAAGAAGTGAATTTTACGTGGAGGAAAAAACAATGAATGAGCTGATTGTGATGATGAGGCAATCTATATATAGCGCGATCAGTTAGTGCATAGTGCACTTTGGGTAGTGTGCACTATTTTCATCGCGTATGTGTGTGCGTATTCAGGGGGTGGGGGTGCCGGGGTGGCTGCTGCCCCCCCCCCCTTCCCCGAAATCAGGGTTTATCTAAAAAAAAATCACATTTAAAATAAAATGTGAAGAAAACACGTACAAATAGTAGCATCATGTCAAAAACCTTCCAAAATGGTTAGAATTGAGTTATAATTCCAAAACTTTTCCGGTGCTATGCGCCCCGGACTTGCATATTCTGATAAGTTCAATAAATTTACCTATTCTTGAACCTCTTAGACCAATTTTTGGATTTATTGCAATCTATAATTCCCCAAAATAGCTATACACTGTGATTCAAATTGCACCTAAACGAATGACCTTGATCAATAATTTTCTCAGGGGCTATGTCCCCGAACTCCCTGTTTTCCACTGTGACTTTTCAAAATATTAGTAATGTCTGGCCCCCCAAGTAATGTCGATAGGGTACTATTGTGAATATTAATTTTGTGCTATGAATTCAATGTTTCGGAAAGGGTGAAGTCAACCATATTGTCGCACTTGATGTGAATATGTTGCCGTTATATAGACTCTGGATATCAGATCGGTACCTCAGAGGTAGAAAGCCGGAAGTCAATGTCTTGATAGAATCATATTTGTAATGGTAACATGAGTCATGGTGAAAGAGAATACTTCAATAAAACCCTAACTGTATTGTTGACATTCAGTCAAAATGCAATTGATAGAATTGACAGACATTTCAAAAGTGCAACGCAAAATCGAGAAAATTGACTTCTGGCCTTCTACCTCTGAGGTACACTAGAGACACGATAACGAATCCCAGTATTTTGAATAATCAAGTTGCGTACACAATTGACGATTTTGATCAATAGCGTTTTTGAAGGATTTGGCTCAAAATAATAACATTATATCACATAATGTTATACTCATTACCCTGTAAAATTTTAACTTGGTTTTTTCACTTATATAATGCACAGATATTTTCACTTTTTAACGAATCAGCGGATTTGTTCAAAATCCATACAGGTAATTTTCATTGTGTCATTTTTCAGTTTTATCGTAAGAACGTTCTAATGTTGAAAAGACGCACCAAGAACTGAATTGTGATCGTATTTGTACCAAATGTGTCGAAGGGTGACTTTCGCTCCACTCAAGAATAATCGATCTAAAAGCTTCGTTTTAAAGCGAGTGTCAGCTCACACGTGCCTCTGATACCAATTTTTTGAAATGCTCTGAATCATATTTTTCTAAAAAAAAATCAGCAGTAAAACAGTTAAATCCCGTCCTAACATAACTAACAATACCGTACATTCCAAGTGGTCTGATACGATCTACGTGAAGAATACTGGACATGCATCCAAATGATTTACTTGTTATTTGAAACTCTGCCTTTTATTAGAATATTCCACAAAATCTCTTCCATACCACTGCATGTTGTAATTTATTCATGGAAGGTTAAGTTTTATGCGAGAACCATTCCGTCTTAGATTCGCATTACAATTCCAGGCATTTCTGTCAGATTTTACGACACAAACCGACGGGTGCTGAATTAAACCATCCACTGAATAATTTAGACAAATTTTCTGACTGATTGCTGCATTCACAATTGTTAGATGAATTATGAGTTGCAAATGTGAAATTTTAAGAATATATTCAAAGTACTGCACCATCTTGCATAGAAGTATTGCAAAAACTTGTTATTATAATATTTCTTATTATTGAGGTTTCACCTGCTTTGACTTTATCCTGTTTATATTTTGTATTCGTATTATTATTGTATTCTTATTTTTATGTTCTATCCATTTTTTTCAAATCATACTCATTTCTTACTAGTTTCATTATTTGTTTAGTAAGAAAAATATATAAGTGTCTCAAATCCAAATGAAAGTTAAATAACTATTGTTCAACAAATATTAAAGCAAGAAGATTTGAAAGGAATGTAATTTAAAAGTAGGGATGAAATGAAATCATGATATTTGCAATAGATTGAAATCATAGAGATACTGAAGTATCATTTATGTGAACTTCAGGTCACCACAATAGGCAATAATTTGGGTATTTGAACACGAACATGGTAGAAATCAAGAATTTGAAATGGAAAATTACCTTTGAACTTTGCTCAGATCTTACGGTATTGAATTCTAATTAGATGAATCATTAGTGACTATCAATGATGGTTATAGTATGCGATTTGCAAACATTCTACGTTGATGATTCAGAAACTCTCGCTATGATATAAAGATATACGTAGTTATGAAGAAAATTAACCATGTACTCAAACATTTAGGGTTGATGGATAATTTTGGTATTCGTATTCCGAAAGTATAACGAAAGTATAAATGGGACACTATTATAGAAGTGTAATTCTACAAATTATGTGTACGCAAATACTTAGTTCACTTGAGATTTCTTTACATTTCTGTTTCAAATTCATATTTACTCACTCTCCTTAGACGGAATAATCTGGCCCACACACTCTAGATAATATCCTCATAGGTACACAGATTACAGAGATAATTGTAGTAATTTGTCCATGTTAATTCCTATATTGACAGCTGAGATAGAATTGTTAGACGTAAACAATAGATCTACTATGACTGAGCGAGATTCTCGTAAGATTTAGTCCGTCACTTGAAAAGCTGGTTTCTTTCTCGGTGACTCGATCACTCCAACCTTCTTGTCGCCTTCCTCGGCGACGACAGTGATCGTAATCACAGGCTTTACGTCGTGAGCAGGAGTCTGCCGATCATCCTTGATCGGTTCGAACAGCGCCTCCACCGCCTTCTCCTTGATCGCCTCCACCAGAGTCGTGGTGTCTTCTGACGCGGGTCGAACAGGAACGATTGATGACTCTTGACTCTCTTTACTGACATCTTCCTTCACGTCAGACTCCGTCGCTGTAGTTATCGTTATCTCTGGATTAAACTCCTGCGAATACTTCTTCGCCCTCGGCTTTATTGACGGAGGTTCTTGTTTAATGGGAGCAAACGCTGACTCTTTGACTGGTACATCGCCGTCGTCGCTCTCCTGCTTGGCTTGTGACGCCTCTAGGTACTCGGACAACGCGGTCTCTAGCTCCGCCAATGACTGGTTGGTGGACGAGCGACCACTGCTCGTGGTGGTGGTGACCGCAGGGTGCTTGTTGACGAGCGACTCCACCTCGGCGTCGATCCTCTCTTGTCCGTGTTGATCAGACTTCTCGTCGAGATCCTCGGGAATCCCCATTGCTTGCAAGAGCTTACTGGCGTCCTCGTCGCCGATCAGCTCGGCTGCCGCGTGGTACTCGTTGAGGAGGCGGAGGAGGGTGGACGGTGTGTTGTCTGTCGGCGACGAGGGCGGCGTGGTGCAGTTGTCGCGACACTGCGGGGGCAGCGGAGTGGAGCAGCGACTTAAGCTGCGTGGGGTGTTGGGGGTGCCGGGGAGCTCGATCTGAGGAGAGCGTGGAGGAGCCAGGCCTCCCCTCGAGAAGTCGAACGTGAAGCTGTTACTGGGCGACACGTCTAGGGAGCGACGTTTCTCTTGCATCGACGTCTCGCTGTGACGCAGGAAGTCCTTCACGGGGATCTGCGCCGGTTTGATCACCTCACCGGAAGCCTTCACGCGGCTCTCGAAGTTGGCCGGATGGTCAGTGTTCTTGGTCGTTGTGTCCGGCGGCTTCCTGCTCTTCGTCCTCTTGCGCGGCGCCTTCTGCTCGCCCACCGTGAACTCGGCGAGCTTCCGCCCCTTCTTCGGCGGCAGCTGCGAGGTCGGCGTCAACGGAGGTGATCCGTTGCTGCCGTGGCAGTGATGCTCCGCGATGCCGAGGTCCCAGTCGTCGATCCCCGCCCAGGCGTCGCTGTCGGACGAGTCGTCGCTCTGCAACGCTTGATTCAACTCGTTGATTAAATCCTCGGGCTTCAACGAACCGAAACTGCGACAACTCTTGAGATAGTTGTCGAGACGCTCGGAGGTTCCGTCGGAGAGCGACGTGATGCTTCTGTTCGACATGCTCGACACGCTGCGTGGAGGCCGGAGATTGTCAGACTCGTCTCGACTCTCCTGGTCGATCAGACCTGGGAGACAACTGTATGACCGGCTCTTCTGTCTGGATAGCGAACTCCCCACCTCCAGGGACGTCGTACTCTTCTCTCTGGAGGGCGGTTTGACCACGTCCAAGGAGGGGGTGCTTTTGTGTCGGAACTCCGGAGTGTCGACCTCCAGATGAATGCTCGGAGTTCTTGGAGGTGGAGGCGGCGGTGATTTCAGAGACTCCCTGTTCTGCCGCTTCCTTCTTGGAGGCGCCACCGGCGCTTGGTCGGGAACGCAGAGAACAACATCCTGCCACCCGGAAGACGAGTCAGCCTCGAAGTGTGCATTCGGACTGCTTTTTGTTAGTCTGAGAAAATCATAGTAATTAGTGAGATGAACAATAATTACGTTTTGTTTTACTCTCACAAGCAAATTGTTATCCTGTAAATTACTTGGAGTTTTTATAATGCTAAGTTTGTTGTTTGGCAAATTACTGTCTTAATCAGTGATTGCAATTCCGGCCCTAATGATCATCCATTATCTTCAATAACATCTTGATATTACCTGGAGGTCTGAATCTGGGCGGTGTTTTGCGTTGTCTGGCTCGCCGGCGAGGACATCTGGGAATGAACAGAGAACAGACAAATGTAACAAGAAATCTCAATGTGCTAATTTCTCTGCTAATTGCTCTGTACGACATGAATTGCTCAGGTAATTACTGCAAGCTTGAGTGAGCTCGATCACTTGCAGCGAATAAACAACTGCAATTCATGTACAAGAACAATAATATCGTCTCTGCACAAAAAGACCGAAAAACACGAAAGAAGCGAAAGCTACAGCTTCACAGAGTGCGGAACAATGGGAAACAAAATAGTAGTACGGTGCAAGTGTGAAGTGCAAGCCAAAATAAACTCTCTAAACAAAACCACGTCTTATCATGCCATTGTGTCCTCGTTGTTAAAGAAAATGTCTTAATAACACAAACTTTACCTATGCTATGCAGCTTTTTTTTTATAGAGAGAACATTCCTAGACGACACATGTGCTTGTTTGTAGTTTAAAATTACTATAAATTAGTGCTTCATTACAAGTTTCGTATTGAGTAATGGTGTCATTGTAATCAATGTATTTAACGAAAGAAAATAATGTCTTCATCTATGATAATCATGGTATTCATCCATGATCTAATGCGTGAAGAAACCCTATGTTTATCAGATTATAGAGAAAATATGACATTACACCGAAGATATCATTTAGGAACAAAACCATATTGATTTTTTTTAAAAATAATAATCACATATTTATTTTATTTCTAAATACTTATATCTCTGCTCATTCATATGACAAAATTCGTATCTCCTCTAAAAAACATAGCGATCGATACTTGAGAAAATATTCCGAGATATCGACACAAACGCGTTTTATTTTTGAGCTATGGAGAAATTTAAAATGGTATTTTGGATCTACACGTCATTTTGCAATTAACTGTGAGTTTTCAATTCAGTTTATATCCAAAAGTAATTAGTCATGGGACTTAAGTTTTATTAGGTACCTTAATACTTCGTTACTCAAAATAACGTATCGACCCAATTACCTACCTGCTCAATACATGGTCGATACGCTTACTATTTATCACTTTTTCTTGACTGTTCAAATGGATATTGCGTTGTTTTTATCTTACTGGCCGGTATGTTGTTTGGCTTTACTGTTTCACGAATTGTCTTGTACATTCACTAAGAAAATGTTGAAATGTATGCACTTTGGATAGAAATACAGCGTTCTAGCCCACTGTATTGGATAGCTGAGCAAATATTAGTCTAGAAAATGATGTATACCGAAATAGTGCAAAAATTGCGTTTACGTTTCTTATTCGTAAGAAACAGAATTTAACAGATTCGAATCGTATGAGTAACAGTTTTTGGTTAGAATTATATTCTTAAGTTCAGAAAACAATTAAACATGTGTGATATTCAATCGCCCCCCCCCCCCCCCCCCCCGAAATCACGTATTGAAGCATTGGCCTAGCGACTGTATTAATATTGAATTGTTCCAAGTACGAACACGGTTAATTAATTCCTACACCGTGTTACCCACGCGTTGTTTCATTGCGGTAAATTGTTTTAGCAATCAGTACCTAGCTCGTTTCATCCCGTCTCTTTTAACTACATAACTCATCCTATCAAATCATCAATTGAAATCGACTGATTGCTTAATTGATCAATCAATCAATCTATCAAATAGGTGGGTGTAATTAAACAGTACTGAGAGTTCAAAGCTTCATTCAACTTGTTATTCAAGCTTTGAATCAATATAAGTGAATCTTTGATGTAGTCAATACACATTATGAAGAATATATTGTAATAATATTATTTTAGGACAGTAAATACATAATTTGTTCAGAAATATCCGAAGAGGATCAGCAGCCATTCGTGAAGCCAAAAGCCAAAAACATCAAAGAACACGTTTGTCGTCTCAAAGAAAAGAGATGCAGATATTCAACTTCAAGTAGGTTGACTGAGGTTCTTCCTCTTGTAGTTGTTTGCCTCAGTCGAGAAATAAATACTGGGACAAGAAAGTTTAGGGAGCAAATCAACTTTCCATGTTTCCCCTATTTTCATTATCGCCATTAAAAATGATAGATTTCGAGTTGTATTCAAGAAAACAACATACAAAACAAAAATTCATACAATCTTCCCATCTTCCCTACGTTTTAGAATACGCCTTTCGGAAATAAAGTAATTACCTATAATAATTGAGATTACATGGCTGCATGCATTTCAGTTATTTTGAGTATGTAAAAATGTGTTGTTTTAACTTATCTCATCAATAATATGTGTTCAAGTAACCTAAGGCAGTCGTGTGCCGTGAATCATCAATGCTATCTACAAGTGCCAAGTAAAATTACAGAGACATTAAACAATGACATCATGTGAAAAGAGTGTCAGTTACGTCACAGTTCAGGTGTCAGAAGGGAAGGTCGTCCAAGAATGATTCAGAGGCCGAGGCATTAAATCAGGAGAATATACTCAGGAGTATGGAATCAGGAAGGAGTTACTATGATTTCTTGATAATTGTCAGGAACATATGGATTCAGGAACATGTGTTCAGAAACTTAATTCAGGAGCATGGAACAGGAGCATAGATCAGGTGCATGGAATAAGGAGCATGTGTTCTGGATTCAGGAGTATGGAACAGGAGCATGGAACAGGAGATGGAATCAGGAGCATGGAATCAGGAGCATGAGTTCTGGATTCAGGAGTATGGAACAGGAGCATGGAACAGGAGATGGAATCAGGAGCATGGAATCAGGAGCTTGTGTTCTGGATTCAGGAGTATGGAACAGGAGCATGGAACAGGAGCATGGAATCAGGTGCATGTGTTCTGGATTCAGGAGTATGGAACAGGAGCATGGAACAGGAGATGGAATCAGGAGCATGTGTTCTGGATTCAGGAGTATGGAACAGGAGCATGGAACAGGAGCATGGAATAAGGAGCATGTGTTCTGGATTCAGGAGTATGGAACAGGAGCATGGAACAGGAGATGGAATCAGAAGTATGGAATCAGGAGCATGTGTTCTGGATTAGGGAGCATGGAACAGGAGTATGGAACAGGAGCATGTACCCTGGATTCAGGAGTATTGAACAGGAACATGGATTCAGGAGTATACAATCAGGAACATGGAACAGGAGCATAGATCAGGTGCATGGAATCAGGAGCATGTGTTCTGGATTAGGGAGCATGGAACAGGAGTATGGAACAGGAGCATGTACCCTGGATTCAGGAGTATTGAACAGGAACATGGATTCAGGAGTATGGAATCAGGAGCATGGAACAGGAGCATGGAATCAGGAGCATGGAATCAGGAGCATGTGTTCTGGATTAGGGAGCATGGGACAGGAGCATATTGAAGAGATGATTCGGGAGGTCGGGTTCATGGGCAAGGGTCCAGAAGTGTGATTTGAACCGCACGAATGGGTCAATACAGGCGACTTGGTTCGACATTATCGATTGATTTTTACGTCTGTTGCACATTGCTGCACCCACTGCATCATGACGAATGCCGACTCATCTGTCAACAATGTCAAGCAGTTCGGCAACAATGCGTGACTATTCCTCAAGCGCTTGTGTCATGGACCGATGAACACAACATTGGATTCACAGCGGATAACTCGGCAAAGATTAAAACAAATTGCCAATTAGACAGATTACATTTTTCAAATAAGTTTGTATCTAAAGCCAAAAATATAATATTTAAACATGTTCTTACCGAATTTTTTATTTGAAGAAACCCTGGTTCGTACTCTTTGGGCATTATGCAAGCAAATTATCTTTGTTATTCTTTCTATAAATTATTATTTTACTGAATTTCCGTAATTTGTTGATATCTATTGAAGATTAAGTCTGGATTGAGATATTGATCAATATTATTCAAGTTTGAAATGGATAGAATTTTTCTGACAATCTCAGATCGGAGGTAACATCTTTTAAATTTGCAGTTCATACAAAGTCATTCAAGCTTTGGATTTATTGTTTGATTTAAAATGACAAATTGAGAGTACACACATTCATTAATTTTGTTTTCATTTGTATCGTAAAATTAAATTATACATTTTGGTTCTTGTACGCCGGTATTTGATATAGTAGGTACTCATGGTTATACAGAACAAAATAATTCCGATCTTCACTCATTTTTTGCTATTATATCCATTCTATCCAAATTAACACTGATTTATCCCCACATAAAACCAGTTTTTCAAATTTAAAAACCGCATTATTCACAACCACCAATAACTCGACATTACCTGATTCACACATTTCACAATCACCCGATCGAACGGCGATTTCGAATCCTGCGCTTTAACTGCACGTTCCCTGCACCACGCAGTCCCCATGTCTAATCACAAACACTTATCACAAGTGCAGCCACGGCGCAGTGTGCGCAGCTACATGGCACTGGAATCCACTCGCAACTGACGATACTTGTTCACTTGACTCGGTATTGCAGCATCGTGTTTGCCTCGCTAAAAACTCGAACTGTTTACCGCTCGCTGTGTTCACTTTCTTGGCCTTCCTGATACGTACAGTATGGTTCATAACTTGTGGAACAATTGGTAATGAATGGGAAACGTGATAGGACACGAAGGTGGATTCCGTGTTGCTGTTTTCATGATGCATTGAGGTTGATCGTGCGATGTCAATCATAATTGGATTTGTTTCGCTTTTAGTTTCTCAGATCTGATTGTACTACTTAATATTTCCCGGCATTTTGATTCCTTCATTCATATTTCCAGGTTAGGAACCGGTTTTGATCTGAATTTGTTATAGTATTTTATATAAGTCAAGATAGCTAATGCGAATAATTAAATTATGAGTATGATTGGCAGATGAATATGAAAAAGTATGTAGGACGTAGGAAGGAGGTGATGTTAGATTATTAGCAAGGAACCATCCAAGCATTTGCTTACGTCTAAGGAGTATCCACGAAATCAACTCATTGAAGAAGGTCAGCGACTGGAATCGAACTAGGGTCTTTGTAATACACGTCCTGGTCCAACTTGTTTCGTTTCGTTCTATCAGCACAGCCAATTTCTCCTACATCCTTTTGCGTCGTTATTTTTAAGAGGATCCTAACCATAACGTCAACGAGGTGCTAAAATAACTTATTTATAGAGTAAATAAATACTTCCCTATGTATCTATACTTTCATGAATGGAAGAAAAATAAATTAGTGTATAAAAGCACACATTACAAACATGTTTCTTGCAGTGCAAATATATTAATATTCCATTTGAAAATGTGGCTCTAACTACTTGACTAACTAGCAAACTTTAACTAACTAACTAACTAACTAACTAACTGACTAACAAAGTCAGACTGTGGTGATCGAATAAGTTATACATGTGATTTGTATCGAAGGTTCTGCACTAGCTGGTATTCGGACACTTTGGCGACAAATATTACACTTGCAAATTAGTAGATTTTGAGATAAGAGCTGAGAGAAGCATACATGTTGAGTTTTCAATGCTCTGTTATATCTGTAGTTTTTTAACAGACACCTAGAGGTATTTCTTTGAAATAGCATTGGTTTTATAGCCATGGCAATAGAGAAGAGTCCTAATCACCTGTTTACATTTAGCAGAGCATTGAAAATCCGGAAATAAGGGCCAGTCTTTCAATACTCTGCTATGGTCGGTGACAGGCAAAGATGAACCCTGTTTAGCATTGCCAGGTATAGGCCGGCCCATGCTAGAGAGGGTCTTTGCAGAGGGTTCATCTTTGCCTGTCACCGACCGTAGCATTTAGACTGTTGATTAGGACTGTATTGTCATGGCAACAACCAATGACATTCCTGGAATGACCACTAACTAACTGTTAAGAGCTAATTGAGACTTTAGCAAAGTATTGAAAGACCGGTCCTAAATGAGACTTTGAAGTCTCGAAATTATTTTGAATATTTTTTTTTATATATTTCACAGCTTTTTAATAAGTATACCTATTTACACGGTAAAAGTTCTTTTAAAAATTTCCCTTAAAACCATTTTACAAACCATTTTACCATCAAATTTTCTTGTTTACACGGTAAATTTTCCTATAAAATCTTTTATAAAATCTTTTCTTTAAAGAAATTTTACCGTGTAAACGTGCTTTATGCTGAAATGGGGCTTTATGAACTAAAAGTTAAAATAACTTTTTCCAAATGATGACATTCGTGTGCAACTTTATGTACAATATAACCGCTCACAATGTTTTAGGAGATCATGATTTAAAAGAAGTGGCCAACGAAACACAAAGAGCAATAATTAGTTCTCTTGTCCCTTCGACATTTAGTATCTTCAACGAGAGGGTCACAATCCCAAATATAACAGAAATATACATTGGCAGTCCTTCCCCTGCAATAAGCGTATTCGCTTGAATATTTTACAGACAAGAGACCAACTATAAAGTACGTTATATTATACTTATAGATAACCAAGCTAAATGACATGATAGTGGTAAACTAATACTACAGCATTACAAAGGTCACTTATTACTACAATTATTTTAATGTGATAATGCAATAAGTATAACCTACGCCATGTATGATCGCTGATAGCGCCTGATAAGTAATATTACATCAGAGGCAGAAGCCCAGAAGTCCGTTTCAATGATGACGTAAGCCCAAAAACAAGTAATCATCGAATATATGTCTTCATCCAATATCATATTTGTAATGGTGACACGAGCCATTGTGTAAGAATACTTCAATATAACTGTATTTGTTGTTTATTAATTATGCCATCAGTGTGCAACAAAAAAAGTCTAGAAAAGGACTTCGGGCTTTCTACCTCTGGTGAATTATAATGATTATTGGGAAATGATGAATAAGGGGGAGGATGGAAGATGAGAAGGAAGTGGTCCTATCAATGACTGAGGCAAACCACGGACAAACTCTGTCAGGAGAGAGACAGAACATAAAAACAGATTTCCGTTGATGCTCACTCACATGCTTCAAGAATACTACGCAAACGGAGCAGATGGCAAAGGGCTCTGGACTTGCACTCGAAGACCCCTGGTTCAATTCCCGACTCGGTCCTTTCTATTTGGTCCTTTTCTTCAGCTGAGATGCAAATGCTGGGAATGTTCCCTAATAAAATGCCACGACCCTTTCCTTCCCACCGGATTCCCAATCCTCATTATCACATCCATTCATCAGCCACGTTGTAGGACAGTGCGACGTTAATCGCCACTGAAAGTACCACAGATATAATAAGTTATTAGTGCAGTGGGATTGCAATCAGATTGGGAATAACCACTGGGTATGAAAGCGGTTCAATCTGAATTCCCAACTGATCGACAATATGATAATTTCTTAATTTCTCCAGGCATCCTTGTTCACAATTGACCTACAAACAACACTGACCTCTATTAGAGAAGAGATAACAAGGATGGATTTTTTTTTAAGTATCTTGATTTTAGGATGTGAAGAACATTGGTTTCTTGGCATTTTAGGAATTCACGCAGTCCGTTATAGTTTGGTTTCCAGTTGGAGATACTGGAAAGGAAACGGTATTTCTTCCACTAATGGCAGTCTATTTGTGTGACCAAATACAAGTCGAGACGAACTGGCGAGTCGTTGTGGTTGACATTTTATATGGTTGAGAGTCCATATATAAAATGTTTGTCTGAAATCTATAAGATGACAGGAGAAGCTTGTTTACTTCTTCCTTCACTATTTTATGTTTCAACTTCCGAACTTCTTTCGAATTGGAAGCTGATGATAATTTGATTGATAAAATCGTAGTAATTGAGATTATGAGATTAATTCAACAATAAAAAATACTTTCAATTTGAATTAGCTACGATTAATGTTTTAGTGTAAAAACATGAGTTGCTCAACACTTCCTCTTTTATCAGGAAGATCGTCATCCGACATTTCCTTATTATTTGAATTTCCTTGAAGAATCGAACAATGAGGATGTGTGTAGGTTATTCTTCGAATATGATTGTATTTATATCCATTTCAAGTATCTTGGAAACTAAGTTCTTTGGATTGTTTTTATAATCTATCTGATATTTCACCTAAACCAGAATATCGACTTGTGTTTTTATCATTATGTAACTTGTCTTATGTAATAGACTTCATGGAACGTTGCGGACTTTTGTTAATTTAATTAATCAGTTACCTTAACAGTACAGTAGGTACTACATAATTAACAGAAATGGACATTTTGTAATTGAAAATAGTTACATAGAACTGCTGTTACCATTACGAATTAAGGATGCCCATAAAAAGCAGCTCTTTTTTTAAGTTTATGTAAAGACCACATGTCTAGTTTAGAGTATTTGTAATAATAAAAATGTTCCGATTAAATAGTAACTTTGTTAGGTTTTGTTATCGTATTTTACAAATTTCCAGATAAATCAGTAAAGAACGTAATACCTACATTTTGTAGTTTTTACATTTTAGGCTTATTCTGAAATAACGATAAATCGAAAAGTATATGAACCGCACCTTGATCATTTGCAAATGGTTTTGTATTCACTCCAGGGTACGTATTGATGGCTGTCACCAAGTCACATGAAAAACAAATAATATAATAATATATAGTAGATAATCTATTGATCAATAGGTCTTTTGCTTTCCGTATTATAACGGATGGCGCAAAAAATCACCCCGATTGAGAGGTCACTATATCGAAGCTATTATATTATAGATGGGATTCTGAAATGTGTGTACATATTAGAAAACATATCAAAATGTAATATGTAAAAGTTTCAGCCCTTTATCTTTTATAGTTTTGATGTAGTAACCTCTCAATCAGGGTGATTTTTTTGCGCCACCATATAGGTATGGTTTCTTTGTGGTTTTGCATGTACCGGCGCTCGCTTTTTAAAGCGAATTCACAGCGTATTCCTTTTAACATAATATAACTTTGTTCCTTCAAATTAAAATTAAAGACTACACTTCGAAAAGCAAATTGTTCGCTGAATAAAATTGTAAGTTATCCATTAAGAATTAAAGTGTCCAATTACGGGGACCGTAATTTCTAAAAACAAAAAGGTTCGGAACGCTTGAATAGAATCTTGATTTTAAAAAGACTGCTCACTGCAACCCGACCAATCAGCAACGATTCATTTGTCTCCATATCTACAGATATTTCAGTCTGAAAGTATGGAATCAGGTATAACCGCTTCGCTTGCTGTATGAATATTGAACAAAGTCAATGATGAGATGAAATGAAAAGTCATCTTATTCGCCGATTTCTTCTGGAGACTGAAGTGATGTTGATGTAACGGAACAAGTTATTCACTGACAGATTGAAACAGAAGTCGACTCGATCAAGAAGTACGATTATCATCAGGAAATGAACCGGAGAAGAGTTCAGTTTAGTTCAGTCAGTCTGCAAGTACTGGACAAAAATAATGATGCGAAATATTATTACTCGGTGTTGACGGCGATAGAAAATAATTTAAAGATATCAAGGTGTATAAATAGTATTAATATAATATTTGACACCGAGATCATTGGACTAATGATCGGTGTTATGGGCATTATTACGTTTTTTTTAAAATCTTTCCAATAAAATATACAATTAAATGTTGATGTTAAAATCATACTTTGGCATTACAATGTGTAATCATTTTTATTGAAATTTGAGTACTGACTGAGAGTGCTATTTTCCCGTTTTCTGTAATATTTGTGATTTTTTATTGTTTCAATTTGCAATCATAGTTTTAAGTTTATCAAAACTTAAATCGGATAATCGGATATTGGATATCGGAAGGTCGTGGGTTCGAGTCCCACTCGAGGAAAATCTTTTCACATTGCAGTTGGTATTTATTAACATTCACCTAACTGAGGGAATCAGTAAAAACCATATTTCATACATTTACATGTTATTTGGTTTTCTATGAGTTATGTACAATTTTCATATGTGCGAAAACTGAAAATAAAATAACTATATAAAATGTATATAATTTGTCAATAACTCTTTCGTGTTTCCACCGAATTGGTTTAAAATAATGGAAGTGTAACCAGATAATAGTCTAAATGACTTTGTAAAGTGACGGCTTCGTCGGATGAAAGAGTATGTAGATTTTAACAAATTTCAGCTCGATCAGAAGGCAGCTGAAGTCACAACTAGAAAATATAAACAGTGTCGAATGCTTTCATTGTCGGTTGGTATTTTCAACGTATTTAGTAAAGATCACGCCAATCCATAAGTTCAAGAAACTTTTGTTTGTTCCCATATAATTATAATTTTAATTATTCCTATCCCATGCAATTAGTCTTCAAGATCATACACCAATATGAAGTTGAAAGTTATGGGAGATGAAGGATTTAGAAAACATTGTACTGTACTACCTGTATAGTAATGAATGAAAGTGCAATGTTTAGCTACAAACCAACAGATTTATACAAAGCATTAACATATTTTGAAGGATGTGAGACCTAAATTATTCAATTAGGTATATAAAAGAATGTATGCTACTTCATATCAATTAGTTGCATGCTAATGTTAAAACACTTTTTATCAAATTTGATACACACAATTACAAGAGAAATGCTGGGCCGAAATTGTTGAATTATGGTTTTCTCAATTCGAGTTTCTTATTCTACAATTGAATTAAAAATTAAATACAAACATTTCTGTATTGAAAATACGATATTATAGTCAAAATTCCCAGCTTACATAAAAGTATACTTACTTTTCGGATGGCTTATGATAATTATTGGGATATGATAACGAAGAAAGAGTAGGTATAAGAAGGAAAGGGAGGAGAAGGAGTAGAAGGAAGTGTGAAGTGGCGGTGGGAAGGAGGTGGTCGTGACCTAATAGTAATTAACAGTACCAACATCGAGTCTTTTTACCCCTGAACAAACTTTCTCGTGTTTGTTTTAATTCGAACATTATTTTTTATCGAAATTTCATAATAACATACCCAAAGAAGTTATATTGTGCTCATTTTTACAATATAGCAAGTGATTATAATGATATTTAAGTACGAACTTAATTAGGCCAAGTTTTTGGCCTACCTCAAGCCTACAACCTTTTCAAGCTACAAAATGTTTCCTACAATCTTGGAAAATGTCTTGTATGTTAAAAGAACAGTCAGCGTAAAAATAGCAATTAAAAATTATGATCTTGTTCATGTTAATTGTAATTAATGCATTTGTAGCTAATCAGTTTTTACTGGTCATTGCACTGATGTTAGTATATTGGCAATATGTCATAATAAAAATCATTTTCCATGGCTGATCTCAAAGTGGTTAGGTACATGTTTGTAAAAATCTATCGTTTGACGTCTACCCAATAAACTTCTCATCAGTATTGATACCTTTGCTTCTTATGTACTCACCATATTTTTTAAAAATCTGTATGAATACTTTTTTTGAATTATGACTTGACACCGTTTTTTACGTTACTATACTTTTCAGTACTGAAACGATTGTTCTTTTAGACTTGGCAAGTACTAGTAAAAGTGTATTTTTTATTTTAAAAAAATGATATTACTAACCTGATTTTATTGACTATGATTGTGTTTTATTTTTTTGTCTGGGGCTTAACGTCGCACTGTTCTGCAGCGAGGCTAATGGCGACGGAATACACACTATATACAATACTATTATATATTATATATACTATATACACTATATATTATATACTGTAATATATTACTTTTAATATAAAATCATCAATTTGATTTCGTCAAATGAAAAGACGGATAGTTCAAAGACCTTATGATCCTTTATTCATGGCTACTATTCTCGATTTTCATAATCCAGCGCCGACAAACTGATTTGTCTTCCCACTTACCTTGCACGTTCCCACCACAAATGTCCCATCAAGAGACATTAAAGAGGCGGAATATAAATGAACCTGGCACGACATAAATTATTCCAGCGAAAGCGTTAAAAACGTAAACTTAAGACAATAATATCATCGTGTAATCGATCACCGGTGGCAGTGGGATGAGATGCTGCGAAGGATCCATCACAAGACGAGAGTTGTTTGCATCCTTGTCTCTAGCATCCAGGCGCTAATGATTCCGAGAACCAGTTCGTCAACAAGAGATGTTTACGCTGTCGTCAATGACGTCACTTATTATCCACAGATTGATGGACATCGGCGTGGGATGATTTGTACACAAATAGAGACACCTCTTCACCTGAAGACATTTACTGGTTTGTTTTACGATATTCCGACAAAGTGAAGATATTTGACATAGTTGTAGCGTTTTGGCAAAAGACATTTTGCCGAAAACAGCTTTGTCGTCACGCTTCAGGGAGGGAGGGGAGAGGGGGGGGTGCACCAGTATTCGACACAGTGTGATGGGGGGAAGGGGGGGGGGGGGGGTCTGGACGCAGTAGGACGTAGGACTTTGTAAATTTCAGTTGATATGACGGGACCGAAAAATTCGCTAAAAACGATCAATTCTATTTACAGTCTTAAAAATCCTGGGACTTCTTGCCGAAAAAAAAACATCACCTGGAGTCATGTACAGTGCTCCGGGGAATTGTATAATTCAAAGGTGTATAACCAACAATAGACATGCGTTTTTAATATTATTAAATGATTCAAATCGATATAATTGATAAAAGAAAAGTTTGCTTTCAAAGTTTCACTTTCATAGGAGCATTCAAATTGATTGAAAATTATGGGAAATGTATGTATTAAAAGTGTGTATCAAAAGGAAAATTATTGAACTTGAAATTATTACTTTTACTTAATTTCTAAAGGGAAAGACGAATAAACTTGCTGAACGATAATGGCAGTATATTCTTGGTAAAAACATGGACAGAATGAATATAAACGTTGAATTTTTCCACTCTTTTAAACTTGTGTTTTTTAGAGCCAACATCGAATGATTTACATAGACGTTTGAACCTATAAAATAATACCATGAAAGTTATCTCACTTTAGAAGAGGTTTACAAAATTTAATCAAGCGATAAGAAATTCTTGAATGGGCCTCAATCAATGACATAATTGTGAGAGATTTGATTGGCTGCTGATTTCTGCCTCCTTCCACCATTCTCTCCTTCCTTCCTTTCTTTCTTCGTTATTTTTTCTAACTCACGAAAAAAATTAAATAAAAGGAAACACTATTAAAAGTGTAATAAATAAAGAACTGAAAAATAAATAAATATTATAATTGAACATCTATATTTAAATGACTATATGTACTATGACTCTCTCTATTAGTCTTTCATACACAAACTGTTTACCAAAGCATATTTTTATTAATCGTAACTTTCATCAACAAGAAGTCAATAAGAAACTTTTGGTTTGAATCAGTGTAACTTTTGTTGCAATGCACAAAATGTAGAAACCCGATGTGAATATTCTACTTGATTCTATGATTCTCTGGTCAGCTCTCGCATCCGTTACTCGAAGAGCGGAAATTCCTTCCGAGGAAGTCGTCCAAATTTAGCCCTAGCAGCGTGTTGACCACTCCACCCCCCTCGAGTCTATAAAAGGCAATCGCACAAATCTGCACATTTCAGTTGTTGAAGTGAATTTCAAGAATCAAGAGGTCAACGTTACACAGGTAAGCTAAATCACGTTGAGTTTGGAATCTTTTTCTTCACGCCTCTGTGTATAGTAGGTACTGCGGATTATTATTAATTTTATATGAATGAATAGTAAATTGTGATTATTGCATATTGAAAAGTTGTGAAAGAGTTCAATTTATTTTTCAATTACTAAAATAATTAAAACTTCATGGTTTGCTACCGGATTTGGAAGCTACTAGTAGCACTATAATTGGATCAGCTTTAAAAGTTATGTCTTCCTCGTTTAAAAATTAAATAATTATTTTGAGTTGAAGCTTGATGTTTCTCGATATGATTAAAATGCTATGCGACGCGCTAAGTAAACGTTCATAAGTGCATTATTTGTTGTGTTTCGCCTTGTTTACTCTTTTATTGGACATTCTTTTATTTTTTATCCCAAATTTATTGTTCTGATGAAGATTTTAGTAATCGAAACTTTTGCAAGTTTTATAATAAAATACGAAATAACTTATGAAAATGCTGTGCGTTGTTCAGAACTAATTGATGGCTAAAGAGTGAAATATATTTACATCATTTTACAATTAATCTTTTGAACCAATGACAGTGGATTTTAAAACTGACATAACAGCAGGTATAAATAGGTACTTTATTTAGGGCCGGTTTTTGTACCGCTTGCTAAAGTTAGCTACCGGATAAACTTCTTGATAGCGTTTGTAATCGTCTTTCAACTTCTTGATAGTGTTAGCTAGAGGATGCAATCAATGTATAATTAGGCACTTGCTAACTTTATCCGTTCTCTATCAAGAACTTTACAAAAGGTACAAAGACCGGCCCTTAGAGGGTTCTTTTATAATTAAATCGATTGCAATTTGTATTTATATTTAGCTTTTGTTGTAAAATAATATAACCATTTTTAGTTTATTTTGAAACTCGATGCACGTTTTTCAGTATAATATCGATCGGGAAAATACACTTTTATCTATAAAATATATTTTTATTGGAAAATAATTTACGGCCATTAGGATAACGATAGGATTATCAATCATTAGGATTAGGATTACAATCTTATTTGTTATTATATTTTTGTTCAAATTAAAAATATATATATTTTAGTCTGTGCAATTTGGTGAGGGGAAATTAATTCAACGAGGGGAGTTCGTTTCTGCTGATAGATACTCAATAAACTCCATTCACTATAAGAATGGCAACCTTGAAATCTACTGTCAAGCCATAGTTATTTAGCTCAATTTTGAATACAATTTTAAATTACTGTATAATATCTGTAATGATAATTATAATGTGAATAAGTTGTTTCCAATACATTGCTGGATGACAATCAAATAAAAGGCTTAACTTTATGTTTCAAGGTTGCCATTCTTATAGTGAATGGACTCGACCGTGATTTCCATATTTATTTTTATTGCGATACAATTCAGGAATTATAAAACATTTTCTTTAAAAAAAAAATTGCAGCCATCGTAAATGTATCAGGGATTGTAGATTTGAACATTAATCTGAAGAAGGAACTAAAGTTGATCTATATTAATCTAAGGGGTTTCATTGCTGTAGACATTTGAAAATCCGTGTGTTACGTTCCAGGGGGAAAGCCATTGATCATTTGCAAATAGGTCTGACCTGATTACGGGGTTCGGGTTCGATGCCCTGTGGAAGTTCTTTTCCACGTCATAGAAAGTACTATTATTCCATTTTGTTTTCTTCCTCAGCACAATGTTGGCTTCAAGACCAGTCCTTGCATTGGTCCTCGTTGGGTTCCTCGTCCTGGCGTCCCAGGGCGCCAACGCGCAGGCGCTTAAGAAGCTATTCGGCGTCGCGGGAAAGAACGACGCCGCTGACGACGCCCTCCAAGCCGAGGACTACGCCAACGAGAAGAGTGACACTGAAGTCGCCTCCGAGGAGCGCGATGAGCATTACACCACGACCCCTCGACCTGGATTCTTCCAACAGTTCTCATTCCCAACCCTTCCTCCCTTCACCTTCCCGCCGTTCCCGACACTTCCTCCCTTCCCGTCGATCCCGCCTCTGCCCGCGTTGCCCCAGCTGCCGAACTTGGCCACCATCTTGCCGCCACCGCGCCCAAGGCCGACCATCGTCGCCACCAAGACGCTCTTCGTGGAGGTAAGACTCGCATTTATTACATCATTCAAATAAACCACTTCAAACCCCACTTTTCAATCAAATCGTGGCATTTTAGTCTCAAATTAATGTAAGAAAATTGTGTGGGGGGAGGGGGGAGTTTTCCCCCGGACATTCCTTATTATTGGACGGAATGATCTTGTTTTTGGGAAGCTTTTTTCTGAGATCTCGGACTAAGCATTGAACTGGCAGAATACGATCCCTCTAAGTATGAGAACACATTAGATTATGACGATGTCAGAGAGAGATTAGATTCTCAAGTTTTTGGAGCGTTTTTTTCCACCTCTGGCGGCGCCCGTGAGCACCGAGTTCAATTCCCGCTTAATGCAAAGTGCTTTCTAAAGATACTTTGTGCATTTTTACACTCGAATTAATCTATTTCATTCATAATTTCTCTGTGAAAAAAGATATGTTGCTGTGAATTCATATATTGTAAGCTAATGAGGCAAGACGATAAAAGTAAAATAATTTTAGTTGTAATAAAGGATATTCAAATTAAAATATAGTATACTCCCAAACTTTATAAATAATGTGCACACATGCATCACACATATGCACATAAACATATGCATCATCAGTTATACAAACAATTATGAGTATCTTGATTTCTATACCTCAGAGGTAGAAAGCCGGAAGTCAATTTCAATAATTCATGTGGTGAGTTCAAAAACCAGTAAGTTTGCCTTCATCCCATCATATTTTACATTTACAATTGTGACGAGTCATTGTGTATAAGAGAATACGTATTTGTTGATATCAATCAAATGGCAATTAATAGAGCGTTTGATTATATTATTCCAAAAGTGTACAACACAAAATCGAGAATATGGACTTCCGTCTTTCTACCTGTGAGATACATATTTGTACCGCATTCGAGCTATTGTGTGCGCATGCGCTGTGAACTGACGTGGCATGTGCTCGCAGGTGACTCGCCGAGTGACGCGCATGCCCGTGTGCATGACCGTGCAAGGAGTTCGCCCCCCGTGTCAGCCCGACAACGGCGGCTACCGCAGCAACGACAACATCTGGCAAGAGGAGGAGGTGGAGGAAGGCAGGTACTACATCAAGCCGACCGCCGCGCTCGAGTTCCCGACTGCCGGCGCCACCGTCGCCTACGACGACGCCGAACGTCAAGGTCGTTATCTGGAGCTGAAGACCGCTGCTGACCGCGTCGACGAACTCAAGGCCGCCGCCGCCGCCAAGGACAGCTCCCTGGAACTTCAGTCATCAGTCGTCGAACCCAACAAGCTCGCCGTCCTCGCAGTTGCGGCACCTGCAGTTGTTGCTGCACCTGTTTTAGGCGTCGTCGGAGCAGGCGGTCACATCGACGGCGGTTCCTACTACGATCAAGGAGTCATCCGCCCCGGCAACGGAGGAAGCTTCAACGGAGGAGGCGGCGTCGGAGTGGGAGTGAACGTCGGTCTCCCGGGAGTCGGTGTGAACGTCGGTCTGCCAGGAGGCGGCGGAGTTGGAGTCAACGCTGGTCTGGCCGGCCTCGGCGTCAGCTTGGGACTTAACCAAGGCGTCCCGGTCACCGCCGTCGTCACGAGGACCCTGTTCGTCACGCGCGTGCAGACCGTCACGGACTTCAGGTCGACGGCGACCCTCATCGCCCAAGACTGCATCCCCAGCGGAGTGAACATTCCGTTCTGCTATGGGCCGCCGCCACCAGGCCGTCAACGCTACACCGAGCCGGCGTATCCGACCACCAGGCGTACGACCACCCGCAAGAGCACCCCCCGACCCACCCCTTTCTACATCACAGCCAGACCCACGTACATCCCCAGCAGCTCCAGCGTGCCGCCAATCCCGTACCCTGGACAACCCCAGCCCCCAGTATACAATCAGCCCCCACCCCCAGTATACAGCCAGCCCCCAACCCCTAAGCCCCCAGCGTACACCCAGCCCCCAGTGTACACCCAACCCCCAACTCCCGTGGTACCCGCGTACGTCGCCGCCCCCTACAAGGCTGCAGACATCGGCGAGCAAGTAGATGCGCAGCAGAACATCGACGCCGTTCTCGAAGATAACTTTGCCAAGGCGTAAATCAAGATCATGATCGACCGAAAAGTAATCATTTTCATTTCATTAATTTATTTATTTAATAATTTATTTCGTGCTCAATTTGTGTAATTAATTATGTCTATAATATCTTAATTATAATAAATCCAGTCTTGTACAACTGCAATCTTTACAATTTCCAATCCTTACGCTTCCAAATCAAAGATTCCATCAAATTTCAAAATCACAGAATTGATTCATTTCTTATTTCGAAACTTTTATATTTAATTATTATTAAAAAATGAATAAAATATCTAGGTATTATATATTATTTTATTGTTTTATATTCCCAAAATAATTTCGTTTGATAGTAAAATAAAAGTATGGTTTAGTTAAAGAACTCCATCAATATTACTATTTCGAAGCTCAAAATAATACGATATTTTCTATGACAGATTTTGAATGTTCACAAATTGTTCGAAATCCCTGAACTGTTATATCGGCCCGCTCCTCGGATCCGGCCCCACAACACTTGTGACTGTGTCCACCACGGCGCTAGGCGTCACGACGCTCTTCTGACAGGCGTCTAAGTTGAACGGCAGCCGCGTGGGCAGACAGCCCACGACGCTGAACGTGATCACGTGCTCGGCGTCGCTCAACCTGGCGGTCACATGTTGAATCTCGGTCCTCGTCACGGTCCGGTAGAAGCCGTCAAAGAGTTTGTTCAGATTCCAACCCCCTGTGGACTCGGGTTGAACTCTTTCCTCATGCGACGATTCAAGCGCCCAGAGATCTCTAGCGGACGACGGGGAAACTGTTAATGTCGCGGACTCGGTCGGTATGATGCTGGAAAATAAACAATTATATTTTACATTAGGTAACCTAACTTACAAAAACTATTTTTATAATCACTTGGTCAATTTTAATGTTACTAATAAGGGTACAAATGAGCATGCAACATTTAATTGAACATATCCGATTTAATGACATTCCGTTCAAGAACAATATTGAATTGAGTTAGTTGCTATATTTTATAATTTTCAAGATATTACTTGTTATTTTTTCCTGTACTTCGTTGGTATTACGCTATACAATGTCTATGGTATTACCCTAAGACAATGAGTAAATAATACTACTGGTTTGATAAAACCCGATAAAAAGCCTAGGTATTTCAATACGAGGTATTGCGGAGGATGTTCATTTTTTAGTGTAACATAGTGTCAGTTTCGATAACAGTGAGAATGTAAAGGATTCAAAACCAATGGCTCTGTTTTCAATACTGTCATTGAGCGAGCGTCTCCTTTTGGCTCTTTTGGCACGGACCTCTATTTTTTTATTTTTTTTCCGTTTACTGACGCTATACAGGTCAGAGTTTTTCTTCGATCGAGCTGAAATTTTTCACACATGTGGAGACAACCTTTTCTGTTTGCTGACCCCTAATTTTTTTTGAAAAAAATTGATTGGTTAAAATTTAAATAAACATCTCCTGATGGTAGGTTGAAAAATGAAACTGGTCTTCGATAAATCTGATCAAACTCATATTTTGGCTATACATGTCAGTGTTTTTCTTTGATCGAGCTGAAATGTTGTACACATGTAAAACCAATCTTCTCTGTTTGCATACCATAATTTTTCTTGAAATCCATTCATTGGTTAAAATTTAAATAAATAACTCCTGATAGGCTGAAAAATGAAAACGGTCTTCGATAATTCTGATCAAACTCATATTTTGCATGATCATTAAGACCAATATTGTCTCTTATTTTACAAAATTTCATCCCAATCAGTTAAAGTGGTCCCACTGCTCCAGCCAAGGTGCTTAGAATTCGCCGTAATTCATACAAATTTCTGATGAAATAATACCTCAAACAACAGCATAAAACAATTATATCTTACCGTGTGCTCCAATTATATGTTTTTAATTGAAGTTCCAATTAAACTATCCCAAAATAATTCATATTTGTAGTGCAATGTTGCCAGATTTATGGTAAATTTTACACATTGTACACAGTTTCTTTCTTATTTGGCCCGTGACCCCATATTTTCAAACGGCAGTCTTATTCTAAAAATTATTATCTTTAATTTGAGACTATTTTCAATAATTTGTCATTCCTCTTGCGGTTTTAGGAGCAATTTAAGGCCAATTTTCCAGGACGATTTCATGTCTCCCTGTGTTATCTTATGGGGGAAAAGATAATCTTCAATCAAGAATATCTAATTATATGATACCGTAAGGGGCAAATATTTTTTGCTAGTTGTATGTAATATGGTTTCATTAATCTTTGGTGTGAATTAGAGCAAATTCTCATTCCTATGCCGAAACGATGGAACCACTTTAAGAACGTATGAAGTTATTGACATTTTTAATATCTGTCAGTAATGAAGTATCGAAATGAATGTTTTCCAGTGCCAATTGAAAATTGATTCTGATTTGCTTTATGAACCAGGTGCTTAGATGCTATTTTAAAGTTTCGATGAAAAGCATACACTTTTAAGTTGATATCATAATCAATTCAATATGGATGTATATGTTTTCTGTGCGTTGTGTACGCATTTCCGGTTCGAGAATTTGCACGTACCCGTGCTCGCTCATCAACGCGTTACACTGAGCGTTTTCCTAGTAATAGAAATATTTGAAGACGCTATGTATGTACGCACTGTATGGTTGGTGTAGGGTGCAGATCTAGTTCCCTGAACTCCCTGCACGGCGCCAGGGATGGCGCCACCTCCACACACGACGACGGCGTCACCTCCGTGACGACGCGCTTCATCGTCAACACCTCGGTGACGATGCCACGACCGAGGAACCATCGGGCGTCCCTCGACGTCGCGACGTCTTCCCTAGCCGCCGCGACGCCCGAGAGCGCCACCAACAGCAACGCGATGTAGAAGTACATGCTGGCGTCTGTCTGACAAGAAAATACATTCCTTTTGTCACCTGCGACGCTGCAACAAATCTAGAGGCTGCGGATAAATAAGGATGATTTGGGTTGATTTTGATTGACAAGGGTATGGATGTATGCGGTGTATTGCCTTTTAGCTGAGGAAATCTTCGGAGGGACAGGGCGGACACGGGAATCGAACCAGAGGGCACCACCGGATGGGACATTTTGTTCTGTAGATATTAATATTATGTTGTGAGTTTTGCTGTAGATTAAAAGACCTAATTAGTAACCTAATTAATTGTTAACACTAATATCTTGCACTAATGTGTTGATTACTTATGAAGAGTATTATAGACAATGACAGACTTGAAAGAGCAAGAATTGATTGATAAAGGATGGTGAAGCTCTGGGGGGTCTATTCTCGAAATAGTAATAACGTCATAACACCAAGTTATGATATCATAATGAGGTTTGTCCTATCTCTCACCATGTTAATATTATGACATTTTGTCATATCATAACTTATGACGTGACATTCTATTTCGAGAATAGGGGCCTGGGGTGGGATTACATAAAATGAGAACTACCTTGTCACGGTGACAAGCTTCTCATCTCAATGTTATTCACGGCCTTCTAGGGACTTGTCACCGTGATAAGTAAGTTATCATTTTATGTGATCCTACCCCTGGACTCTCCTTGGGTAAACCTTGATTTGATCCCGAGGCGTGTTTCTTAATTTTTTTTTTAATTTTTAACAATGGAGCTATTATTTTCCTTCTTCCCCATCAACATAATTTTCACTTGCCGACTTGACACGTTTCCATTCCAATCGGCGAGGAACATATTACGTACTTAGTGTGATTGAAGAAGATGTGAGAACAAGAGGAGAAGACTGGAAGTCGGTTGAGGAGGGACGGTGGTGGGTGGATAATGGTTTAATTACTAAGATGGAGGTGGAAGAAAGTGAGGATGAAGAAGATTCTGAAGATATTTCAACCGGTCCGGCCAGCCGGTTGAGACAATTGTAGCCTTTATGTCTGGTTAGACAATGAGTGTATGTTTATAATGTAAATTAATTGTCTACACCCTGACTAAAAAGATTTTGGAACCAGGGTTTGAATAATAAAAAAATACATTTTGAATGGATTGTCCCGTGTAGGCAAAACTATATAGGTAGGTTCGATAAATATGTTATAGTACCTCCTACAAATGTACACAATTATTGTTCAAATTTAAATGCCTTCTTCAGCAACTTGAAGAGCTGTTTGTTTTAAATTCTCAATGCGATTTTGATCAATATTTGCCTACCTTATAAGGCGTTGTAGTAATTTGAGAGCCTGTACGGAGATCACTAGATGCTGGAGACAAGTCTTCCACACGATGTGACAGAGATGTGCACACTGAGGATGACGGCCAGGGGCTGAGGGATGATTGAGCAGGGATGTTGCAGCTAAGTGGACCACAGATAACACGCATGTCAGGTGGCATGAGAAACCTCACAGGAATGTTGCTTGTTTGGTTCAGAAGCTATCAGATATGAGATAGCGAAAGTTGGATTGTGATTTATTGTTTTTATTGATGTTAAGTAATTTGTGTTGTATTTCGAAAATATACTTCTCAGAGATCCCTTGTTACTGAGAAATAATATCAGAGAAAGATCTAAGTTGGGAGATAGTTTTTGGAAACTTTCTACTCTACTATTTATCAACTGCACAATTAGAATAAATGTATTAAATCATACCTAAACATATTAAAAATCAACAGTTATTTACAGTTATTCAATAATTGGAATTAATAAAGCGGAGGTTATTATATTAATTAACGAGTAATATAAAATTTAATTGAGCGAGCGTCTCCATTCTTTACTTTTGGACACTTTATTTTATTTTATTATTTTTTTGTGTGTTTGGACCGACGGCACAGGCCACAATTTTCTTCCGATCGAGCTTAAATTTTGCACACATGCTAATATCATTCTAACTTAATCGTGTATAGTTTTTGAGAGCTGCCCTTTGATTGGTTCAAAAATGAAAATATCTCCTGATTGATCGAAAATCAAAATGTTCCGATTAAGGTGCTGCAAGCGCGAGCGATTTTGCTGCTTTTTGTAGACACGTTTTGCGATACGATTGGAGACGAAATGGGTATATAGACCAAATTATTAGAAATTTTAATCGTGATTAGATAAAAGACAAACTTAGAGTTATCCCTTGGGACATTTTTTATTTTTTGTTTCATTAATTAGTTATAATTAGTGGATTTTTGTGAAAAATTATAAGCTATTTTCGTGTCTCCCTTGGCGCCGTATAAAATCCAATTTCAAAAATGTGCCAAGTGATAACCCTAAGTTTGTCTTTCATCACATCATGATTAAAATTTGAGATCAATTGGTTAACGGGTTTGGTCTCCAATCGTATCGCAAATTTAATAGTTTTGCGCGAAAAAATGAAAAAGGCTACTAATATAAAATCGGACTGATCATGTGAACATCCTGTAAAAGTTACACTCACTAATGAAACAATTTTTCTCTCTCATGACAACATATTATTGTTGATTGTCAAGGTCAAGGTCATCATTTTTACTGTGAATGGATTTTACCAGCAGTTACGTGTATTGTTTATGGAAAAATCGGATGATTGGTTGAAAAATAAAAATAACTTTGACGTTGGACAGGCGCGTAGAAAGGGGGGGGGGGGGGAATCCCCCCCCCTCTGATTCAATTCCCCTCCCTATGTTCTTCTACATTTATGTGTCAAGAAAAAAATTTGCTTAAAAAGTGTTCAAATCGCGTAGAAATGCACCAAATTGATGTCTGAAATTCAAAAATTTTCAGGGGCTGTGCGCCCCGTACCCGCATTTTGCTGGGGGGCCCTCCCCCCAGACCACCCATTGTCTTTGTAGACAATAGTATCTCCAGCTCAAGTTATTTTACAATATTATCCCCCCCCCCCTTGCACATTTAGTTCCTACGCGCCTGCCGTTGGAACATTATTAGGTAGGATGAAAGCATGGAAGGGGACAGGCAAAGTTGAACCCTGTTTAGCATTGCCAGGCCGGCCCATGCTAGCGCGGGATCAACTTAGCCTGTCACCGACCGTAGGGTAGGGTAGGACTAGCAACATAGACCGTTTTTGCGTTTTACGTTTTTCAATCACAATTCTGCCGTGAGCGGTTTCTGGACTTGTGATTGGTCATAAGAAAAAAAACGGAAAACCCAAAATGAGAACGGTCTTTGTGGACCCGGCTTAAAAGCGCTCGGCCGTTTTAGAAAATTGAGAGAGATTTTTTTTTTTCATAAGTGGGTGTAACTTTGATAGGATGTTCACATGATCAGTCTGATTATTATATTAGTAGCACTCTTTTACTTTTTCTTCGTGCTTTGTTAATTATAGGCGTCGGTTATTCAACAAATCCGCTCAAAACTACATTTCCGATACGATTGGAGACCATACCCGTGAACAAATTGATCTCACATTTTAATCATGATTAGATAAAAGACAAACACAGGGTTATCACTCGGCCAGTTTAAAAATTAAATTTCATACGGCACCCAGCGAGACAAGAAAATAAACAATTTTTCACCAAAAATCAGCTAATGTATAGCAGTATTAATTCATGTTATTACTAATTAACGGAGCTACAAGTTAAAAATATACTAAGTGATAACCCTAAGTTTGTCTTTTATCTAATCATGATTAAAATTTTAAATAATTTCGTCAACCCATTTTGTCTCCAATCGTATACAAAAAAGTGCCTGCAACCAGCGGCAAAATCGCTGGCGCTTGCAGCACCTTAATATATGTTCAACCAAATCGGTGAAAAATGTAATTTTAATCTGGGTGTGAAATATTTGTCAAATTTGCTTTACCGAGAATTAAATTACACTGCCCTTTGTTTTTATTATATATATTTTTTCACAGTTGTTTCCAAAGTCTGAGCAGCAACTTTCACACACACGCCTATTAATCAACATGTAATACGAAGGCTCGCTTATCAACGCGTTACACAGAGCGTTTTTCTATCAATTTTTTATCGAATCGTGCATAAAACAATATTAGAGGGATTCGTAATGTAAAACATGACCCAATGCAAATTAGTTCGTAAATAAGAAACGGACGATATCCATTAAATCATATCTCAAAATAATTTATATGCTTTGCTTACAAGGAGTCATATTTAGAGATTTATTGATTGAGCCAGCGACTCCTTTTGGCACGGACCTCTGCTTTTTTTTTAATCATTTTTTTTCTATTATTGAGGCTATACAGGTCACAGTTTTTCTTCGATCGAGCTGAAATTTTGGGCACATGTAAAAATTGTTGCAGACCCTAATTTTTTTGAAATCCGATCATTGGTTAAAATTTAAATGATATCTCCTGATAGGTTGAAAAATGAAAATGGTCTACTATAAATCTGATCAAACTCATATTTTGCATGGTCATTAAGACCAACATTGTCCTTTATCTTACAAATTTTCATCTTAATCAGTTAATAACGTATGAACTTATTGACGTTTTTAATAGCTGTCAGAAATGAAGTATCGAAATGATGATTTCCACTGCCTCATGAATCTGATTTGCTTTAAGTACCAGAGTCTTTAGATGCCATTTTGAATTTTCACATTTCAATGAAAAGCATACACTTTTATGTTGATTGAGTGGATCATATTTCAATTCAATATGAATGCATATGTTTTTTGTGCGTTTGGTACGGAATTCCGGTTCGAGAATTTGCACGTACCCGTGCTCGCTCATCAACGCGTTACACGGTTACACTGGGCGTTTTCCTAGTTTATCAACTCGACACAAACTGTCGGAACAAAATTATTCTTGGGCTTATCTTTTATGCTCTATATTTTACCCAACTGACCCACCATAAAAATGTAGGTAGCAATGGTAACAACCCGACTCGAACTATTGGAACAAAGTTTACCATAAAAAAACACTCCGTGTAAAAATACCAGCCAAGTCTTTCAACTTTAAAAAAAATAGAAGAAATCTAAACATTCAGCACTGAAAAGTAGTGATATCAAAAATGGGCCTAGTCAAAACTTAATTTTTAAAACCAAAATATACTTGGCGCATCGTGCATATACCTAGATAGTTTAGACGTATAGGCCAGATGTGAAATATACATAAAATCTACCTACATCTATACATATAATATACCTTTAATGCCCTAAAAAACGATGCGCCAAGTATATTTTGGTTTCAAAAATTAAGTTTTGACTTGGCCCATTTTTTAATATTACTACTTTTCAGTGCTGAATTTTTAGATTTCTTCTATTTTTTTATAGTTGAAAAGACTTGGCTGGTATTTTTACACGGAGTGTTTTTTATGGGATATCACTCCCTTTTTAGATTATTCTCACACTTGTAACACATATCGGAGCAACAGTGACTAATTCCTTTAAAAAATAAGCCATTTCCTATATGGTTACTAATAAAAGTTGCGTTTAATACTAATACTAAATAATGCTAAAAATTATACTACATGAAGAAAAGCGAAAGCTTTGTTCCAATTGGTCCAGCCGTATTCGAGATATGGCATCACTTCCGGTTAAAAAAATGGCGGCTAAATCAGTGCCACCTAGAATGTATTAAATGTTATGTATCAATATAAGCCTTCTGAATATGTAGTAATTGTAGTAAGAAGTGATTAAAGTGTGATTTTTCGTTATTATGACGTCATTTCTGGTTTCGGTTATAGTTAATGTATTTTTCAACTATTCATATTTCATATAGATGACCGTCTGAATCGATTGGCGTAAATTTCGTTCCGATTGGTCCAGCCGTTTTCGATATATGACGTCACTTCCGGTTTCAAAATGGCGGCACAAGACATTCATTAGGGCAAGGTATCATCTGCAGACCAGTTTAATACATGGTGAAATTTTCAGGTTAATCGGCCCTGCCGTTTAGGCTGTGGCGGAGACCAAATTTATTGGAAGATGATTAATCATTATCAGAATCAGATGGAAGCCGTCCAATATCTCGATTTTCACGGCCCTCTAGCTCGCAAACGGCATATAACCCATTGTTTTCAAATTTGGTACATGTGCTTAATTTCGAGCTATGGCCCACCCCCCGTGTAGCTCGAAGTTAAGATAATTCGCAACAATGTGAGATTTCCCAATTTTGAGATCCAGTAGGCCGAAAATGCCATGTTATTGCTTTATAGTAAAAGTGTTTGGTCTGCTCCTCAGTTTATAAAGGCATTTACGGTATGTTGAGGACTTGGCTGAGTGGAGCGACCGCTCCACTAGATATTGTAATTACCTATGTTTTTTGTGCTCTATCTCATCTCTATCTATCTATCTCATATGTACACCAATTTTCTTCACTTTCATAATCACACTTGTACGAGTACATAGGCTCAAGAGGACACCTATGTAGCCCTACACTACCCGTCCTGCCTACGGCAGGTAAATTCACAATAAATTCAAATTTTATTCAGGTTCTAAAAAAGTAAATCCTTTTTTTAGTTGTGCCCTCTCTCTATTTTGATTTGCAAATCTCCCACCCCCTTAGGAAAACGTCTGAAATGATTGTTTTCAGCCGTTTTAGAAATCAAATCAACGTACCTATCAGGTAATACAACTACAGTAATTAAATTTTTAATTGAAAACGCGTACAAACTTTTTGCTTTCAACACTGGCAATCATATAGGAGAGTTAAAAGTCCATAATGAGATCAAATTACCAATGATACTAGGAATATAGCAGGGAGGGTTGCAAAGTGATAAACAACGCTCCTTTCAGAAAATGTCACGTACGCAGAACTCTCGAGATTGTAAATGATCCAAATCCCCTCTTTCACTATAGGTGCTGGAAGTAAGATTTCCACTCCAAAATAATCGAATCTTAGTAAAAAAATGCCGCTTCGTCATTATGGCACCTGGAAATGCACGTGAAAATGCATTTCCACACCCGTTTAAAAAAAAATCCAAACTTGCAGCAATTATACATCAAGTAATGCTGGTTATTTTGCCGCATAGCGCAAATTTTTATCTGGTCCCCCGCCTGAGGATAATGGGACCAAAAATGGTACTTTTTAGGGTTTTGACTTTTTTTTGGTAAAAATTAATTAATAAAAATTATAATAATGAAGTGTGAAAATTAATTCTTACATATAAGGTGAAACTAAAATAAAATTGGGAGTTTGAGCCATCACTCCCTTCTATTCATAATCATGCCTCAAATATTGGAAAAATTTAAGAATTTTAGTCAAAGTTTGAAGGCAAATTACATTATGAAGGGTTCCATATACAGCAAAATTGTAAGGAACATAATTATAGACTTATCTTTTATGAACAAAACGCCGCAAAGATCGTTCTGTTTACTTGAATAGTATAGAAATGACAGCATTTCTCCTGGAAGCTTAAAGACCCCGATTTTCCCGTCCGCGCCATCTTTAATTACATGTAATTTGAGTACGCCGACTTGAAACGAACTGAAACTAGAGATTTGATATCAGCTTATATGTAGGAACAACTGTGCAAAATATAAAAAAAATCAAAATTCTAGGCGCAACGACTTTGGGTTAAATGGAATGGAATGATCCATAAACAAAACCGAGAATTTCGTGTCACTTCAACACTTGACTTGGCATTCAAGTCGAGCAGATTATTTTCTCTGGCTACATACCTTAATTTGGGAATAAATACATCGAAGGATTTGCAGCACAACGCAGCAAACAGTTTTACTTAGGAACAAAGCTAATAATTTTACGTATTTCTTTATTCATATTCTACTTTTTACACGGTGGCCATATCATTACAAGGCGATGTTCCCAATCAAAAGTTTCGTCGTTCTGCCACCTAGTTGGCGCTATACAGTCTACTTCGGAGTAGAAATTATATATATTCTACTTCGGAGGCGTATTCGGATTCCACGCCGGTCCAGAACTCAGTGAAGGATTTTACAATAGTAGCTCTGAAACAAATATTAAGATACCAGTCAATTAAATTTCACACTTGAATTAAACACTTTAATGAAGCAATACAATGTGTTACTATAGGAAATCAATGAATTCATTTCAATGCAAATTGCTTAATATTTAAATCATGTAATATGTATTGTAAAATAGATCTCATTACATCTCATTAATATGTATTAACTTAGATATATTTTAAATATTCTATCTGATTATTATGCTTTTTATTTGCTGACAATATGAACATGGTGGACTGCCACAGTACATTTAAGAAATTATGAAATTGTCATTACCAAGAATTATTATTATGTCAACTGTAATGTAATTAACAAAGTGTCATTATGTATTGCACATTAGTATGTAGTAGCATTCCTTATCATCGTGTAAGAAAAACTGTAAGATGCCTAATAAATAAATATCTAACACCAGTCAGTCCAAGTGATGTATCTGCACCACCACCTACTCGATCTAGTTCCCCCCTCCCCCTTCCTTCATTGCCGTAGCACTGGAAGAAGAACCCATGTTAATTAAAAATAACTTTTAGTTTATAAATCCGTCAACAGATGTATCTGCTGGACTCACAAGTGTCAATCCGCATGCCCAATGTTTAATGCGCATGCTCCCTGTCAAGGTCCATGGATGGGACATTTGATTTTGGTATGACCCAGTAGGCAGTGATTTTGTTTTTGAAAAAAAGTACGTTCATTGCCAAAGCATCATTGAGCGAGCGTAGCGAGCGTCACCACGGTACTCTTATGGCACTTTCTCTGTGTGTTTTTTTGTGTGTTTTTTTTTTGTGTGGTCACAGCCCAGGTCAAACCGCTCAAGCAATCGATCTGAAATTTTGTACACATACTAACGTAATCTATGAGGTCCCTGGGATCGTTTTTGAACGGGCTCCTGTGATTGGTTCAAATTTAAAAAAAAATATCTTTCGATTGGTTGTTCCGATTAATTTGAAATTTAGCAAAGTCATTTCAACCAACAATTTACCCAATCATAATAAATTTCAGCCAAATCCTCCCATTGGTTCAAATTTGAAACCATTTTTACGGTGATTTTTGTAATTTAAACTAGAATAGATTGACCGATCAACTTGAAACTTCGCGTGGTCATTGGTACCAACATTTTAGATATTTTTGCAAATTTTCAGTCTAATCTGTCGTTATTTTCAAAAGTTTTGTCATTTTAAGGTCATTTTATTCCATAATCTTGAAAAATGTATACTAAATTGTCATCCCTGCCTTCTTTAAGCTTCTGTTCCAAGGCAAGGCCTGTAGAGCAGCCAAGCTATCCACAATGTACAGTAAAATTAAAGCATTTTTGAGCTAGCGCATAAAATCGGATGCAGTACGAAGGCCAAATCCTCTAATTGGTTTAAGTTTAAATAATGTCTTCTGATTGGTCGACAATAAAAATGTTCACATTAAGTTCAAATTTTGCATGGTGATCAAGACCAACTTAATATTAAATTTTACATATTGTAAGCCCAATCAGTCAAGTATTAATTGTAATTTTACGAGTTTAGAATGGGATGTCACAAGAGATTTCTGGAGAAGGTATGTAGGTAAGACTTCACGACACAATGGATCTGTTATTTATCCAGAGTATTATGGAGATTGAAAAATTGCAGAGAAAATCGTCTTGTGCCGTGTCGTGCATCGTTACTATGGGGATGTTGCATGTTCTGTGCTCGCTCATCAACGCGTTACACTGAGCGTTTTCCTAGTGTATCAAATTATTCCTAATAATCAGCATATAAAAGTACTTAAATGAACCGCAATTCAAGCGTAGCAAGATGTGTGTGGAAGAGAAAAGTTAGTTCAGTGCGACATTTTACTGCGTGGAAGTGAAAATGTAAACTAGAAGGAATAACAAAATGGTGGCACACAAAAATTCAAATGAGCTTATTAGTTCCATCTAAAGATCTAAAAGCAATTGTAGCGCTGAGCAACTGACAAACTGTCTTGACGGCTGCCATTGGTCAATTTCATTGAAAAGCACTGGACCCTTACCTAATATCGTCATATTTTAGTAGCACCGTGTTACTGTATAGCACATCTTTTGTTTTAAAAGTTTTAGCCAGTTGTCGCCATGGCAACTAGCCGATCGTGCTACAGTAACACGGTGCTACTGAAATATAGCGATATAAGGTAAGAGTCCTGGACCCTTACCTAATATCGCCAATATTTCAGTAGCACCGTGTTACTGTAACACGATCGGCTAGTTGCCATGGCGACAATGCTGTAACACGATCGGCTAGTTGCCATGGCGACAATGTTAGCTCTTATGGCTAAAACTTTTAAAACAAAAGTTGTGCTACAGTAACACGGTGCTACTGAAATATTGGCGATATTAGGTAAGGGTCCTAAGTGGCCAGGCAGGGAACAGGGATGATCGAGCAGGTTGTGATCTGCACTTACCTGAAGAAGTGAGATAGCGCTTGGGCATCAGGAGTAGTGAAACTCAGAACAAGCTGGGTGATTGGCTGACGGCTGATGTAACTCGCAGTGGTCTGAAAAATAAAGAGATTTTAATATTTGTACGGGTATTGAACGTCACACCATTCTGCAACCAGGCAAATGGCGACGGAGAAATAATGGAATAGGTAAGGATGGACGCTGGGAAGGAGGCGGCCGTGGTCCATCATTTGGGAATCTTTCCGGAATCTGCCACTATTGAGGGAACAATGAAACAACCTCAGTCAGTAAAGACGAACGCAGGAATCGAACCCGAGTATATCCAGAATGCAATCTGCCTGAGCCTACTTGCTTAATTCAGTCTCAATACAAGAGCACATTGATAACAAACAGATATGACTAGATTATTATTGAGCGAGCGACTTCTTTTTGAGTCTTTTGACATGGACCTCCCTTTTTTCTTTTTTTTGCTGCTACCTGGAGCAATAGAAGCTGCCAAAAAAATTTGCCTTTTTTTTTTTTGAAATTTTGCACACATGTAGAGCACACCTTCTCTGTTTGCAGACCCTCATTTGTTTGAAATCCGTTCTTTGGTTAAAATTTAAATAAATATATCCTGATAGGTTGAAAAATGAAAATTGTCTTCGATAAATCTGATCAAAATCATATTTTGCATGATCATTAAGACCAACAATGTCTCTTATTTTAAAAGTTTTCATCCCAATCAGGTAAGAACGTATGCACTTATTGACATTTTTAATAACTCAGAAATGAAGTATCGAAATAACTGTTTTTCCACTGCAACATGAATATGATTTCCTTTAGGTACCAGAGTGTTTAAATGCTATTTTCACGTTTCAATGAAAAGCTGATACTTTTATGTGGATCGAGTGGATCATATTTCAATTCATAAAGGATGTATAATATGTTGTGTACGCATTTCCGATTCGAGAATTTGCACGTATCCGTGCTCGCTCATCAACGCGGTACACTAGTGCTTCCTACATAGTGCTACTAGTGCTTCCTACTAGTGCTAGCGTTTTCCTAGTGGTATTATTACCATAATATTACTGCCATAGTATTGTTGTACATTGCATTGATTTTAATTCGATATGATTGATTGTTGCATGCAAAGCAAGTGCTGGGTGTAAAGCTTACATTGTTGCCTGAGCAGTTTGTCAGCGTGATGGGAGGCGTGTTGGGTCCCGAGGGAGCGAACTGACCCAAAGGACCACGAACGCTATTCTCGTGATTCTCATCAAATCCCTGGATGATGACTCCGAGGAACTTAGTCGAGTTCTTTCCGGTGATGGTCACTGGAACAGTCAGTAGAGGACAGGCCGTTATGAAAATTCACAACAACAATGTTACTTCTATTCAATTGAATATACAAGTTAAAAAGTGAGTTTCTAATAAACCTAAAGAGTTGTTCAGAAATCTGTTTAATTTTTGGAATATTTAATTATTTTTGATTATAGTCAGTCAATCAAATGTCTAATAGTACCTGATTGAGCGAGCGAAGCGAGCGTCTCCTTTTGGCTCTTTTGGCACGGACCTCTGTTTTTTTTTTTTTTGTTTTTTTTTCTGTTACTGACGATATACAGGTCAGAGTTTTTCTTCGATCGAGCTGAAATTTTGCACACATGTACGTAACATTTCTGATTGTTGCAGACCCTAATTTTTTTTAAATCCCCTGATTGGTTCAAATTTAAAAAAAATTATCTTTCGATTGGTTGGTTCGATCAATTTGAAATTTAGCAAAGTCATTGCAACTAACATTGTACCCAATCATAATAAATTTCAGCCAAATCCTCCCATTGGTTCAAATTTGAAATCATTTTTCCTGTGATTTTTGAATTTTAAACTAGAACCGATTGACCGACCAACTAAAACCTTTGCATGGTCATTGGTACCAACATTTAAGGTATTTTTGTAAATTTTAAGTCAAATCTGTCGTTATTTTCAAAAGTTTTTGTAATTTTAGGGACTTTTGCGTGTTGGCTGTCAAATTCACGGCGACTTCGAATCTTCAGTTCAAGACAAGGTAGTTAGAGCAGAAAGTTTCAAACGAAATGATACTAATCAACAGATTGATCTGATATTGTGTACACTGCACACTAATATCATATGATTTGAGTGGTCCCAGGTATATTATTTTTAAAGAGGTCCTGTGATTTTTTAATATTATCAAGGAACAGTTCAATCATAAAGGTTGATAATAACATTTTAGGAATATATAGAGATTTTTATTCAAGTCTGACGAAATTCAAGAATTATTGGCTTTTAATGATATTTTCGATAGACAGAATTTCGGTTCGAGGTGTTCCGCGTATCCGTGCTCGCTCATCAACGCGTTACTCAGAGCGTTTTCCTAGTTTTAGAATATCAATTAATAGAGCACTGGACCGGCAATTCAGGGACGTGGGTGCGAATTCCATAGTGGCTAATCTTTTCAATTTGAAAATTTCCTCAAGTTGTATTTATAGATAAATAGATACAAAGAAAAACTGAAATATTTTACATTTTGACAAGTAAAATTGGACAATTTGATATGTCAAATTGATATGCCGAATCGAACCGAATCGATGTCCAATCAATATGTACTTTGATTTACTCACGCTGCATGGTGAGTCCTGACCCCTCCGTCGTATTGGAATAGGTGTAGGTGATGACGTAGGGCGCCGGGCCCGGGAGGGGACTGGCAACAAGAAGGGGTAACAAGTCCCGACACACGCTCTCCAACACAGACGTGTTGTGTGAGACACTGAGAGGGACTGGAGTCCCGGTCCCGGTTTGTGGAGCCGCGGACACCGCCGCAAACAAACATACCACCGCCAAGCACCACCTGGAATTCAATTCAAGTCGCTGGTGTGAGAACGGTGTTTTAAGACACTTTTAGAGAGAAGGGAGGGGGGGGGGGGGGAGCGATGTAGTGTTAGAGCGGTGTATGGGTATTCAAGTGGTACCACGTGACTGAACATAGAACACGAAATCGGCCAAACTATATCGCATAAGAGGAAGATAATGTACAATGTATTTAAACTAGGAAAACGCTCTGTGTAACGCGTTGATGAGCGAGCACGGATACACGCAACACCTCGAACGGAAATTATGTCTATAAAAATCTCCAAAACCTAAAAAAAAAAATTATTGGTCCCAATATCCTTGCTAAGTTTTAAGTTGATCGATTAAACCTTTATGATTGAACGGTTCCTTGTTAATTTTCAAAAATCACAGGATCTCGTTCAAAAAATATACCTGGGACCACTCATATGATTGAGCGAGCGAAGCGAGCGTCTCCTTTTGGTTCTTTTGGCACGGACCTCTGTTTTTTTTTTTTTTTTTTTTTTTTTTTGTCTGTCGTCTGCTCGTATACAGATTACACCGTTTATTCGATCGAGCTGAAATTTTGCACACATGTCCAGACCAAATATGAGATTTGCAGACCCTAATTTTTTTGAAATCCCCTGATTGGTTCAAATTTTAAAAAATGTATCTTTCGATTGGTTGCTCCAATCATTTTGAAATTTAGTAAAGTCATTGCAACCAACATTTTACCCAATCATAAAAAATTTCAGCAAAATCCTCCCATTGGTTCAAATTTGAAAGCATTTTTCCGGTGATTTTTGTAATTTAAACTAGAACCGATTGACCGACCAACTTAAAATTTCGCATGGTCATTGGTGCCAACATTTAAGGTATTTTTGCCAATTTTCAGTCTAATCTGTCGTTATTTTCAAAAGTTTTTGTAATTTTAGGGACATTTTGTGTGTTGGCTGTCAAATTCACGGCGACTTCGAATCTTCAGTTCAAGGCAAGGTAGTTAGAGCAGAAAGTTTCAAACGATATGAAACTAATAATGACCGTTCAACAGATTGATCTGATTTTGTGTACACAGTAATATCATATCATATGAGTGGTCCCAGGTATGTTGTTTGAAAGATATCCTGTGATTTTTGAAACTTAACAAGGAACCGTTCAATCAAAGGTTTAATCGATCAACTTAAAACTTAGCAAGGTTATTGGGACCAATATTTTTGGAGATTTTGGAGATATTTGTACAAGTCTGTGACGAAATTCAAGAATTATTGGCTTTTAATGACATTTTCGATAGACATAATTTCGGATCGAGGTGTTGCGTATATCCGTGCTCGCTCATCAACGCGTTACTCAGAGCGTTTTCCTAGTATGATATTAGTGTGTTCATGTTGCACGGTCAATATTAGTTTCATATCGTTTAAAACTTTCTGCTCTAACTACCTTGCCTTGAACTGAAGATTCGAAGTCGCCGTGAATTTGACAGCCAACAAGCAAAAAGTCCCTAAAATGACAAAAACTTTTGAAAATAACGACAGATTAAACTGAAAATTGGCAAAAATACCTTAAATGTTGATACCAATGACCATGCGAAGTTTTTAGTTGGTCGGTCAATCGGTTCTAGTTTAAATTTCAAAAATCACAGGAAAAATGGTTTCAAATTTGAACCAATGGGAGAATTTGTCTGAAAATTTTTATGATTGGGTACAATGTTGGTTGCAATGACTTTGTTAAATTTCAAATTGATCGAACCAACCAATCGAAAGATAATTTTTATAAAATTCGAACCAATCACATGATCCCGTTCAGAAAAGATCCCAGGGACCGCATAGATTACGTTAGTATGTTTGCAAAATTTCAGATCGATTGGTTGTGCGGTTTGACCTGGGCAGTGTAGGCCAAAAAATACAAACAAACAAAAAAACAAAAAAAAACACACAGAGAAAGTGCCATAAGAGTACCGTGCTGACGCTCGATACGCTCGCTAAACAACATAAATCCCATTTCCAATGAAACCAATGGACCGATCTTGCTGAAAATCATTTTGCAACCGAACATGATAGTAATATATTAGTTTTGTGAAAAATCGGCCTGATCTGTTACTTTCTTTGGCATGAGATGAATAACGAACACATAGATAAACATACAGATAAACATACAAAAAGCAGATATTAGAGTCGTAAGTTTCAAGTGGAGACGCTCGCTCCGCTTGCTTGATAAAATAAACTTATTGAATTTTAATATTCTGTATTTTGAATTAAAGCACTTCCTTATTAAGACAAGATCGCATCATAATGATCAAATTCAAAACACACTAGAGGAAGACAAGTTATTAATGTTTGTACTTACTGGATATTTCTCATCGTAAAAGTGACTCTTGACTGCACCAACTGATGTCGCTGCTAACACTGATGCACCCACCACAAGGTAGTCTCTTTATAGCAGTCGAAGCCATTCGATAAGGATAATGGCAAAACTGACCCTTGACCGGCAAATGATGACCACGGATTAAGGTAGAACCACCATAACCTCAATATTTCCGATTTACTTGAAATTTTGGTGACTTATTTATTGATAATCATGCAAAACTCAGTCCCTGAAAGAATTAAACAATTCGCGTGTCCAGTTTCTGAGATAAATTGATTTGTCTCCCCCATGTTATCTTATGGCGGAAAAAGAAAATCGTGTCATTTTTAGGCTATATTGAAGATCTATTTTTTTGTCTCGATAGATTTGAGCAATAATCTTTTTTTATGGTAGACATATGGACATAATATCAGGAAAAAAATTGAAAACAATACCAACGTGTGCTATTTTAAAAGTTATATACCAAATTCGAAATGATTTTCCTATACCTCCCATGTTAAAGTTTTGTTCATCCTCTGATAACATAAAATTGAAAACTCATTGTTGTACTGGAGTTGCAAACTACAGAACATTAAATGAGTCTGTTGTACTTAAATATAGTTGAAATGTTGGAAAACGTTTTTTGAACTTGCAATTTCAAGAATATTTTTTTTTTGTATACCTATGTCGATCGATTGCTCCACCTTAAGATTAGAAACGCATGCTAATGGGGAATCGCATAGGGGATTGCCGCTGTTCTACTCTTTGTGATTTTGAGATTTGAGTCAAAAGTCAAAATCTCCGTTTGGATGGTTTTCAGTTTTTGGTTGGTTACTGACAGATCACTGCTCTATATGGTCGGTGACAGGCAAAGAAGAACCCGCTCTATCTTGCCTATGGTGGTAGGACCTTTCGCCGACGGAATTTTCGTCGACGGAACTTTAGTCGACATTTCGGAATTTTCGCCGACGGAACTATGACCGATGCAAGGCGGAATTTTAGCCGACACAGAAAAAATTTATAATAATTATAAATTATTATAATAAACTAATTAAAATTTTAGGAAATAATATGTGTCTATAGGTACATATCTCATCTCTACACTTCAATCCAAAATAAAGTGTATTTTGACATTTTATTGTTTGATGTGTGTTCCCATTTCCAATTATTTCAAGTGTCGACCATGATGACTTGCCGAGATATTTGTCTAAACAAATTATTGTGAAAACACAAATTTTACTTATTCTTGGAAAATATATCATATTTTCATATCAAGTTTTGAAAAACAGATTAATTTGAAAGTACAAAAAAATCTTGAAACTCTAATAAAGTTTCTTATAAATATTTATCTTACATTTTCACAATTTTCATAGATACCTATAAAATGAGTTTTAAAGTTTTTAAATTTTTGAGATTTAAGAGATTTGAGATATTTTGTTTTTGAGTTTTTTTTAGAGATGATTGGTTTTTAAGATTTTTTTTCGGGCGGTGAAAGTTCCTTCATGGTCAATTTTACCGTCGGCGAAAGTTCCGTGCATTTTGGAATATCGGCGAAAGTTCCGTCGGCGAAACGTCCGTTTACCCCGCCCTATACCTGGCAATGCTAAACTGGGTTCATCTGTGCCTGTCCCCGACCGTAGTTGGCTCATCGATAACTTTGTCTTCATCCACTGCTACGTCATTGATGGGGAAAATGTTGAGGTTTATTCATATCAGATGATAGGCATTATAAAAGTGAACCCAGGTCATGTTATTGGTTCTATTTCCAAGAAAAAAACATTTCTTGACCCCATCTATCTTAAGGCTTGACCTTTGCTTTGAATGACTATCTTCATACACTAAAATGTAGTACGCTCACATGTTGTATGCTCACATAAAACATACTTTGATATCCAACCTTATAACGTGTTTTGAAGCTTTAGACTTTTGGTAGAACCAAAGATATTATTAAAACATCTTTGATAGAACGGAACAAAGCACTAAATGTACACAGATCTTCCCAATCATGGTCTCATGGTATAATATCAAAGAAAATATGTTTATGCCTTGCTAAATGTCTTATTTTTTGCTTTTTGGAAAAATTATTACATTTGACTTAAAATACACTTTTTTCAGATATTCATATCGGTTGAAGAGGTAATTTAACAATATATCTATGTGTGTTAGAGTTAGTAATGTTTTTACACAAAGTTGGTAGTTTGATTTTTCATAATTTCAATGTTGCCAGGTTGAAGAAGTGGCGTGAATCATGGTCAAATATCTCCTTATTTTTCGGTAAAATTACCCTCTATTATTTAAATATCTAAGTAATAAAGTCGATGACATATGTTTTTAACATTTTCAATGGCTTAATAACCATTCCAAAAACATACAATCAGTTTTCAAAAAAAAATTATCGGGCAGGAAAAAAAATATCAAAATGTGTACGTTTTCCCGCGTCTCTTATCTGAGCCCATGCTATGCTTCAAACACATTTAATTTAAAATTTACTCCGGTGAAGTACTAATATTAAGGTCTATCATCGTAGGCAATACTATAAGAAACATATAAAATGTTTTTCAAATATATCTGTCGGAGATGCCCTTATGATGGTTCATCCAACTTTTTTCAAGTGTCAATAACCCTGTCCTGTATGACAACACAATTGAAATCTTTTCCTCAGAGAAAGAAGGCGTAATGTTCATTTCTCTAATTCTTGAGGTGAGCTCAATAAAAAGTTATTATGCCTTTTCATCCAATCACAATTGTCCGTTTTATATGGTCAGAAAATACTTCAACATTTCTTCAATTCAGCCATGAATTCCAAAGTGCTCAACGCAAAATCGAGACAATGGACATGATTCCCCAAATGAAAAATCCAATTTTACATCGTTATGTTTGTGTCTTCTGAACAAAAATATTCAGTAGTAAGTAGGTATATAAGTATAATATCATTGTTTAAGAGTTTTTAGATGAAATGTTGCAATTAAAATCAGTAGGTAATGATGTACACTCGGCAGAACAAAAATTGATCGGTGAACAAATTTGAATGACTGCTGGTTATGTTCCAACACAATAAACGCTAGTTATTATCATTTAAATGTGACGTCACCTACTAGAGTTAGACAATGAGATCGCTAGACTGACATCTGATGGTGCGATCTTACATTTTTAAGTCATTCAGATTTATTGAACGATCAATTTTAGTTGTGCCACGTATACTTGTATTCTGGTTATTGAGTGGATCGTGTTTGGTTGTAGATGTTGCACGTCGGTGCACGCTTATCAACGCATTACACTTGATTATCTTTGCATTACAATTTGAGGTTTCTAGTAAGGAGGAAAACTTTTTAAAAATAGTAAGTGCTCAGAAATGTACATCATTTTGTGCAATAAATGGTGATGTACATACCAAATATATCGACTAGTTGCTTGCAAAACACTTGGCTCAAGATATACTTGAAATATCAAGTGCCGGTGTCGCTAGCCATGCCGTCTGCTACTCCCTGTATTTCACATGCAATGAACATTCTCTCATCTCTGACGTCATAAGATAGGTACTCTGTCACGTGACTTCGCTAGCCATGCCGTCTGCTACTCCCTGTATTTCAAATACATTGAACATTCTCACATCTCTGACGTCATAAGATAATGACGTAACTCTGTCACGTGACTTCAAGGCCCAACAGCACAGCATGAAGTACTTCCAACATATCTTTGCTTCAACTCGCACCACACATCACTAGTACGGTCATTTGAGTCCGTTTGGAGGACTCCCCAATGCACCAATATTCATTCACTTGAAACAAATTATGATTTTAGAATACGAGTTTGCTGCTGAAAAGTGCTGTGGAATTTCTAAAGACAAACCATTTTTTCCATTATGGTCTATAACCAAACTGAATGAATTCCTTGCCATTCAAGAGGAAGATGCTCCTGAGCGGATTTAGGGGCTATATTACCGTTAGTTTAATCTTCAGTTTAGTTAAGCCCACTTCAGGAAATGTGGTGTATCACCATTACACTGCGGCATAGCTTAAAAAACTGCAGTCATGTGTGAGGAAATAATTTCCGGAATTAAATTGCAGTAGTTATATTACAGCGAGTTTTTTGAAGTGGAGGTTAAGCTAATTGTAGCTTAAACTAATGGTAATACCACCCCTTAAATGTTTAAATATCTATATTTTTTAATACATTAATAAATATGATTAAATTCGAATAAACACTAATAAATAAATACGTTCTTATACACTATGAATGGTATTACCTCAGTAAAACCGGGTTTTCGGAGGGTTTCTACTCGGGAAGTATAGGTAATAAGCATTAATTTGAAAAATTAGAAGAAGCCAACAACTTTGCGCTAATTTTTAGTTGAAGGATAGTTCAGTTTACACAAAATAGTTTATTTACACTCAACAAAAGATAAATCGGTATTTAAAAGAAATGGTTCGGCTGAAAAAAAAAATTGTTGGCAATTGCAGACGACTCAATGACGAGATGCTAACGCATCGTCTACCTCTAGTAGGTGAGCTCTGATTTCATTGATAAATAACATTGATTGATTGTCATGGAACCTGACCAGCAGCCAATCATTTCGTTTTTCGTTCAAATGCTGTTTTATGATTTGTCGGTTGTACAAGCATATTACATAACATTTTATGCACAGTCACCCATTTGTATAAACCAAACCTTCATCTTGTAATATTGTAAGATACACAATTTTCTTGAAGTTACTTCGTTCTCGTAGCTGCTTGTCGCCGACGTGGAAGAATGATTATGAAATCTGCTCCCGCGGGAGGGGGGTGGGGGGGGGGGGGGGACTGCTCATATGAGATGCATGGAAGACCCTCTCAGCCCCTTTGGGATGTCAGATGTGTAATCATTCTTCCAAGTCGTCGACAGACAAACGTAGTGGAATGGTTAAGATTTATTCCACACTCTCAGCAGATCATTTGAATCAATCAATCAATATGACATCTGTTATCGGCAGGCGAAGTGACTTAAAAATGTACTTTAATTTTACCTCAATCTCATTTGTAGTTTGATATTCCATATCGTTTCGAAAGTTCCACACTTGAAAGTGGGAGCAGCACGCACTGACGAACTTTCGCGTAATGTTAGTTGAGAGACTCGTCGATAGATGGCGTGAGTGTTGAGTTGATCAAATAGACAGCGAGCAGCAAAAATACATTTCAGACGAGGGACAAGGAGCATTTTTATTTTTACTTAGAGCAAATCTTGAACACAGCTATATTAAGATTTAATGTATACAAATGTAGGTTGAGATAATCAAGTAAAACCTTGTGTAGACGATATAAAGTTCTTGTTTTACGGTCTTTTTATGTATATGTTGATTTTGAAGGCCCTGCCCTGGTCAAACCGATAAGCCTATAATCTAACTTTTTAACAAACACTACCTTATGTCATAATAGCTAATTGTTATTCTACATCAATCAAACCTATATAAATTAAAATATAATTTTATCTCACCAATCTTGTTCACAGTTGGTAAAAGTACTCATAAGAAATAAAACATTTTGCTTTTTTTAGGGGTTTCCATTGTTTGTTTTACTTTTGAGCAACATAGCATGAGCGCCAATTTTACACTAATATTTTGACTCATATTTTCACCTACAATACGTAAAAAATCCTGAATATGGGTCGCGTTGCTTTGTTCTTGGCAGTACTATCTCATATTTTGAGCACAATCAAAGAGTTTAATGAACATTCGTTTCTTGATTTTACATGGAATGACACCTCTATTGATTTTGACTAAATCCTCTGTAGGCTGAAAAGAGAAAACTAACTGTTTGGTCGATATAGCTAAAATTTCGCATGGTAATTGTGTCCTTAATAAATACCATTGTGGTCATTGTATATTTTACTCGTTTTCGGGAAATCAGTCACGAATTTAAATGAGTTATTGACATTGAAAAGGTTGTCAAAATTAATCTGTCGATGAGAGTAAATGCACTGCACATTGATCGCATGCAAATTATTGCTACCATGCACGAAAATTACTCGATCAACATTTTCGTTGCAAAATTATAGTCGTATCCCATGGTCATACCCTAGATAAGTTTAAGGTGATACTAGCGCTCGGCCGTTTTAGAAAATTGAGAGAGAAAAAATGTGTCATAAGTGAGTGTAACTTTTACAGTATGTTCACATGATCAGTCTGATTGTATATTAGTGGCCCTTTTTAATTTTTGCTTATTGCATCGTTAATTAGGCGCCGGTTATTCAACAAAACCGCGTAAAACGATGAAATTTGCGATACGATTGGAGACCAAACCCGTAAACCAATTGATCTCAAATTTTAATCATGATTAGATGAAAGACAAACTTAGGGTTATCCCTTGGCACATTTTTGAAATTTTGTTTTATACGGCGCCCAGGGAGACGAGAAAATTTTTCACCCAAAATACACTAATTATTACTAATTAACGAAACAAAAAATTAAAAATGTACCAAGGGATAACCCTAAGTTTGTCTTTTATCTAATCACGATTAAAATTTCAAATAATTTGGTCTACCCATTTCGTCTCCAATCGTATCGCAAAAAGTGTCTACAAAAAGCAGCAAAATCGCTCGCGCTGGCAGCACCTTAAGGTGGCTGTATATCACGTGACTTTTTAACCAAAAAGCTACACATTTTCTATTGGAAGGGTTCAGTTTAGCAAAGACTTCTCCCTCATCAGATAAGTTAGGACACATCTGTTGGAGCTAATCTACGCAGAAAAGAACGGCGAAAATAACATATTAGATGATTTTACTTCCTTGCACCTAAATATTCTCAAATCAAGACCTGAAGTTGAAGGAAATCCTACGAGTTGCCAAGAACAGCAAACTTTACTCTAATAAAAAGGCATATATGCATCACAAACCTGACGCAAGGTCAGAATGTATAGCATGCGCTCTTTCTTCCTCTTTCCAACGAAATGTTGAGATATTAATTATATCCACTATTATGAATGTAATGTTTAAACGAACAGCACTTGGTTTTAACAGCTTTCACTCGCGTACGTATACACGATATTTGTGTTGTTTTTATTATAAAACCACTGCAAAATTAAATAATATTGACTGCAAATATTGATAAGCTCCAGTATGCAGTGAATTTCCTTCATAAACCACCTTGGATTACTCAACATGAACGATGTAAGGTATGTACTCATAGGTAACTATTTCTTTTGATCGGATGTAGAGAAATAAAGTCACGTGATATACAGCCACCTTAAGCGAGAGAGTTTTACCCGCTCCTCATAAATAAATGTCATAAACCTCATAAATATAACAAAAATAATAGAATCAATAGTCTCAATTATTTTATGACGTAGGTAGTGTGAAACTGGATCTGGTGAGGAGAGGGTCAATAAATGTGAAGTATATGAAACATTTCATCATATAGAATGTAATCTAAGACTACACGAGATCCTAACATTGTATGAATTTGTCATCTACTATGTGGATGTGACATTTGGTACAGCAATCTGCTCTCTTCAATAGCGAGGTTTCGTTTCTGTAGCACCGAAACATTGGGCTGTAAAAACACTCCTCGTCAATATTATTCATCACAGATTCATTCATTCAACATAACTGAACATGTAGTTGGACATGCAATTAATTTTAACAATTGCAATCATCCAGTGTTGATTTATTCCATCATTCAAACATCGTGATTAAAAGGACTTGATGCGTGCTTGTTTTATTGATATTACGGGCTTTTGGCTTTTTGCACTCTGTTATTGATGTTTCCATTAAGAATTCTATTAATAAGTTACTATTTCACGAAGGGCAAGGCTGTGATTCAAGTAGGTAATGAGTATGTAGGTAATTTTCAGCGGCCCTTCATTGAAGGAGCTGCTTTATTAAATGCGAAAACTTGATAATGTGTGGGATAACCTCACGTTCAGATGATAACTTTTCAGTGCTTGTTCTCTGCCTATAAACTTCTTGTTGGTTAGCTAAGCCGCACGAAATAGTTATCAATGTGGACACAAATAAAAACATCGCGGCAGAGTGCTCGTGTAGAGCAGGGGGGGGGGGGGGGGGCAGTGCAAGCACACAAGGGGCGAGATGTCTCTTGTACTCCTACGACACTCCTCGGCTTTACCGCCCAGGGCACACCGATCTACAATTCGAGCTGAAATTTTGCACTTACACTGATGCCACAAAAGCAGTCACGTGTATAATTATTTGAGCAAAATTCTCTGATTGGTTGGAAAGTGAAAAGTGAAAATGAGCCTTTTCAAGTTCAATCTCTGAATGGTCATTGGTATTACCATCTTATAAAATTTTAAAAACTAAATCGATAGTTAATCGAGATTGTATTTATGCATTTATTTATGGGTAAAATAAACCCAACGGCTGGTGTAATGGATACCTCGGTTCTCGTCAGATCACCGAGGTTAAGCAACATTGAGGTTAAGCAACATTGAGCGCGGTCAGCGGTTGGATGGGTGACCATTCAACTCTCGTCTGCCAGTTGCTGCCGTTGGGCCAGAGGGACTGGGGTGTTTGGGGGTTAGTGTAACGACACCCCTCCACCTGTTATCAGTCTCTCGACGGGCGTTACACCGTCCTTGGGATGGGACGTTAAACAACAGCAGAGCGCAGGGAGCTAACTACTCACTCGCTTAACATCCCTAAGTTACGAATCCTCAACAAACTTCACCTCCGATATAATGGCGCATCGTCAAGGGAGTAGAGTTGATGAGGCGGCAGTAGGACTACCAGTCCTGTAACGCCATAACAAAAAAAAATTATGCTCCGCACCTTAATCGCTTACAAATCATTAGGAATCTTCAATTATGTTTTCCGAGGTCTATAGAGAAGCGACGCTCACAAAGCATATGCATTTGCATATCAAACAAAGGCTCTCTTATCTAGGCGCTGCACAGAGCATTTACCTAATCTTGATAAGGTTGAAACTTAGAGTATGTACTTAATTTGCATACGTCTTAGGGACAGTTTTTCAATGCTCTGCTTTATTTTAAACATGATGATTAGGACTATTATATTGACATGGCAACAACCAATGACATTCCTTGAATGACCAATAACTAAACTAGAATTGACTCTTTTCAACTAGAAGATAATTGAAACCTGAGACCTGAGACCATGGGAAGTAACGAAGAGGGATAAAGAGAGGTTGATGGCGGTTGATATGGATGCACTAAGAAGAAGTTGTAGGGCATATTAGGAATGAACAGATACGGAGGTGGATGAAGAAGGAAGAAACAGTGATAGAGGAGATAGAGCGAAGGAGATTGTGCTGGTATGGGCACTTAAAGAATGGATCCTCATAAATCATAGGTGGCCCCTGAAGCTATAGCATTGGACCCCTCCAGAGAGGAGGAAGAGAGGCCGACCGCCGAGAGAATGGCAAGAAGATATCTATGTCTATAAAGGATCAAATGGGGAGATCAAACATCTTTGTTCGTAATGTTTCTATAAGTAATATTTATAATCATCGTATTGCAAACATAACATTCATCACAATATATTATTTAAATGTGGGCATATCAAGTTGCAACATTACTTTTTGAAAAAAGTAAAATGCAGGTCCATCGTTGAAACACTCGGAGTATCAAATGAGATGGCTCTCAACGATAAATGAAGGAATGATGCATAAGTCTATATCCATTTGTTCTTCGGGCATCTTAGTAGGGATGAACGAATGCATATGGAGGGTCCAGTGTTAGAAGGCCCCAAGTCCATTTTTACAGTTTTGAGATATACAGTGTTGTGACTTATTTAGATAAAATGATCTAGATAATTACCTATCTAGATAGTATTTTTTATATATTATCTCATCTAGATAATTAAATAATTGGTTATCTTTATCTTTATCTAGATAAAATATATTGTTATCTATTGGCAATTATCTAGATAAAAATATAAAATTTAAAATGCATTTGCGTGTATCAACATGCACGAACTTCAAATGAAAGATGATATAAAACAGGAAAATCATCTCAGTTTAGTTGCATTAGTTGGCTTGTTAAAATTATTATTATTATTATTATTATTATTATTAATTTATTTATTGGCAACGGGACCCGAGGGTCCCACAAGTGCAATATAATAAACACACACAAAACAACAACAAATTCACACAATAAAATCAGACTATTGGACAAGTAAAAATAAATAAAATACAAAATTCATCACCAAGTATCACAATTAAATATATCACATGCCACAGACTAGACCTACAACAAAATTTTTAAAAATAGATAACGAACAATTATGTATATCAATGTCATCTTGAGGTAGAGTGTTTAAAGTTGAAATCATTCTATTGATACACGCAAATTTAAAAACATTTATACGACTACGACATGTGATAAAAACATCCCTGTTACGTGATTTACTTGGGATCCTAAAATTAATAAGCTCTAAAAGTCTGTCGTCATAGTAATTATTAAATATCTTATACAAGAATAGCAGGTCAGTAACAGTTCGCCTCTGAACAAGGGTCGTCAGATTAAAATTCCTACACCAAACAAGATAGTCTACACGGTGGTAAGGCTCATGAGATTTTAAACACAGTAGCTTGATGAATCTTTGTTGCACACTTTCGACACAGTTCGTATGATGCACGTGCGAGCCATTAGGGTTCCAGATAGCTGTCGCGTACTCAACTTGTGGTCTCACTAGGGCTACATACATACTGCGTAGGGTGGATTTCTTCAAGTCTTGAAGGCAGTTGCGCTTGATGAACCCGAGCTGCTTGAATGCCCTCGGAAAAACCCTCGTTAAAATGCCCTCGTTAAAAACTCGAGTTCCGAATATAGGACTCGAAAATAATTAGGGAACCCTACCTAGTATTTGGTAAAAAATTATCTATTATCTAAATACATAATACATTATTTTATTTTTATTTGATTATCTACAATAACATTTGTTTTATTACAATTATCTATAGATAATTACTTTTTATCATCATCTATTATCTAGATGATGCTTGGAAATTCATCTACTCATTGACTCATTGAGTCTCAATCTCATCTTCATTTTCTCTTGTCATTGTCTCAAGACAATTTTATCAAGACAGAATGTTATGACGACTTATGACATAATCATCAACACGTAAATATTAAATGTTCAATTTAATGTAGGAACCTATTGTTGTGTATGCATTCTTTGTAAGCCTGACTGTAATTTGCTAAATAAAGAAATTACAAATTTAAGAAATGGTTTACAATAAGTTAGCTTTATTTGAACTACATTTGAAATGTGAAGGAACGCTCAGCCACAATTTGTAAATAATTGACCCAGCGATTTTTCCCAATTTCAAATGACCAAATTTGTACAAATCCAAACATCAGTGTTCTAGGAAAATGCTCTGTAACGCGTTGATAAGATCATCGGTTTATGCAACACCTCGGACAGAAATTCACTAACATTTATGTAAGCCAACTGAAAGTATATTAATACTATCTTATCAATCAATAAAAATCTCTTGCCTCTAATCATATTTTCATCGCAATTTACTTACAAAAGAAAATTCATTAATATGATTTTATGAACAATATAAATATTGTACCTACGTATCACTTTTAAGGTAGAGCAATCGATCGATATATACAAAAAAAAAATCTTGAAATTACAAGTTCAAAAATTGTTTTCTTACATTTCATCTATATTTAAGTATACCAGACTCAATAAATGTCCTGTAGTTTGCAACTCCAGTCCAACAATGAGTTTTCAATTTTATGTCACCAGAGGATGAACAAAACTTTAACATGGGAGGTATAGGAAAATAATTTCGAATTTGGTTTATAACTTTTAAAATAGCTCACGTTGGTATTGTGTTTTCAATTTTTTCCTGATAGTATGTTCATAATATGTCTACCATAATAAAAAAAATCGTTCAAATCTATCGACACAAAAAATAGATCTTCATTATAGCCAAAAAAAAATTACACGAATTTCTTTTTCGGCCATAAGATAACATGGGGGAGACAAATCAATTTATCTCAGAAACTGGACACGGGAATTGTTTAATTCTTTCATGGACTGAGTTTTGCATGATTATCAATAAATAAGTCACCAAAATTTCAAGTAAATCGGAAATATTGAGGTTATGGTGGTTCTACCTTAAAGGATGTGCAATGTCAGTTTGTTTACTTTGGAAAAAAAATACACATGTTATGGTTCTACTTTAAATTAAACTTTACAAATCAGCTGGTAATTTGGCACCACACAGCTAATTCGCTACATACCTACCAGAGCACCAGAGCACCTACACTCTGGACCTATACTACTACGACTGACAGGTTACTGCGCCTACTAGTTTGTTACTACAAAGTACGATTACCGTCCGAATTAAGGCGATGAACTCATGCATCCTGAGTGAGACATATTATTTCCTAATCAATATGTCACACATCAAATATGTTTTCAAACGCTATAAGTGCACGTGTTGTAAAAATCTCAAGTAATTCCGTTCAACCGTTTAGGCTGAATCATCTGAATATGAAAGTGGTTTAATTTCACGATTTTCACGAACCTCTAGCTCGTAAACGGCATAACCAATTGTTTCCAAATTTGGTACTTAACTCATAATTAAAATATTTCCCAACAATGGGAGAGTTTCCATTTTTTGAGCGAGCGTAGCGAGCGTCACTACGGTACTCTTATGGCACTTTCTCTGTGTGTTTTTTTTTTTTTTTTTTTTTTTTTTGTGGTCACAGCCCAGGTCAAACCGCTATAGCAATCGATCTGAAATTTTGTACACATACTAACGTAATCTATGCGGTCCCTGGGATCGTTTTTGAACGGGCTCCCGTGATTGGTTCAATTTTTAAAAAAATTATCTTTCGATTGGTTGCTTCGATCAATTTGAAATTTAGCAAAAACATTGCAACCAACATTGTACCCAATCATAAAAAGTTTCAGCCAGATCCTCCTATTGGTTCAAATTTAAACCCATTTTTCACGTGATTTTTGACATTTAAACTAGAACAGATTGACCGATCAACTTAAAACTTCGCGTGGTCATTGGTACCAACATTTTAGGTATTTTTGCCAATTTTCAGTCTAATCTGTCGTTATTTTCAAAAGTTTTTTCATTTTAGGGACATTTTGCGTGTTGGCTGTCAAATTCACGGCGACTTCGAATCTACAAGGCAAGGTAGTTAGAGCAGAAAGTTTTAAACGATATGAAACTAATAATGACCGTTCAACAGTAGTGTACTGTACGTTCAACGTTCAACGTTAAACAGTACACACACGTGTACACACACTACATATCATATCATATGGGTGGTCCCAGGTATATTTTTTGAACGAAATCCTGTGATTTTTGAAAATTAACAAGGAACCGTTCAATCATAAAGGTTTAATCGATCAACTTAAAACTTAGCAAGGATTGGCAACTTAAAACTTAGCAAGGATTGGCACCAATATTTTTCATTTGTATACTTAATTTAAAACGGCCTATAGCCACACCACCATTTGACCTATCAAATGGTCTTCGATTAATCTGATCAATCAAACTCATATTTTGCATGGTCGTTCAGACCAACATTGTCTCTTATTTTACAAATTTTCAGCCCTACCAGTCAAGAACATAGATGCACTTATTGACAGTTTTAATAACTGTCAGAAATGACATTTCAAAACAGAAATTCCACTGCATTCTGGGTTGCTCTATGTAGCAAAGCAAAGTTTATAGATGGCTATTCTCAATATCAATGTAAGACAGATTCTTTTCTTAGTTGATCATATTGCAATACATAATGTAGTTAAAATGTAATGTAGGTATTTCATATACATAGGTATAGGTATACCTTATCTAAAATAATTTATTTTACGATATGGATTGTGTTTCACAGTTATGAAAACGACGTTTTGACTAGATAACATCATATTTTACACATTTCCAGCACAATCGGTCAAGAATTTACAGACTTATTGCTGTTTTAAGTGTTTGAATATCTGTCCAAAGAGATTGATGGAAAAATATCAGTACAATAATCTGTTATTTAATTGATCCAGAGTGTTTATGAAAAGTTGCAAGGAAAATTGGTAATAAATAATGTATAGTAAGTTATCTTTGATTGAATGGATCGTGCTATGATTGGCGATGTCGTGCGTGTCGGTGCTCGCTCATCAACGCGTTACACCGAGCGTTTTCCTAGTAATATTCTCAGTGATTTAAGCGTTGCCCTTTTCGGCATATTAAGCGGTGTGGTGTATGAGTGTGACTGCCAGTACGTCTTGGCAGGTGGAGCCTCGGCTTCGTTGAGAATATAGAAAATAATAATAATGATACTAACGAAAGAATTAGTTTTCATGGTATTTGAAGTAGGGATGGAGAAAATATCGATATATCGATACATATCGATATTAAAAAAATATCGAAATATCGATACCTGAATATATTGAATATCGATATATTGAAATATCGAAATATCGATATATCGATATATTGAAATATTGAAATATCAATATATTGAAATATCGAAATATTGAAATATCGAAATATCGATACATTGAAATATCGAAATATCGATATATTGAAATATCGAAATATTGAAATATCGATATATTGAAATATCGATATATTGCAGCCTTACCGCATGATACAATTATGTTCTTTATTGAAGTTTATACCTACTATGGCAAAATAATTCATATTTGCAGCGCAGCGTTTACAAGATTTATGGACAATTTCGCAGATTATTCACATTTTCTTTCTTATCTGGCCGGTGACCCTATATTTTGGAACGGCTGTGTTATTTCTTTTTACATTTTCTTTTGAAATTCCTAGCAGTTTTAGGAGCAATTTAATACATTCATACGATATATCAATATTTCCATACCTATACATCTAAATATTATTTCCATATCAATATTTCGATATTTCGATATTTCAATATATCGATATTTCGATATTTCAATATTTCAATATATCGATATTTCGATATTTCAATATTTCAATATATCGATATATCGAAGTATCGATATATCGATATATATCGATATATAAATGATATCGATAGTCGATATCAAAATCCGAGTTCGCTCCATCCCTAATTTGAAGCCTTGCTTGCCAAAATTCATTTTGATGAGAGGAAAGGTCTGATTTGTACAAATAGAACAGAATTTATTTTATTTCATTTTCAATTGTCGACGGATGAATCATTAATTAACTTAGAAGTTACTGGGATGATGATGATGATGATGAGTATGATTATGAAGAATAGTAAGATGGACGGTGGAAAGAAGGGGGTCGTGACCTACTAGTAGGGCAACGTGAATGCCTCTCGATTGAGGGAAACCACAAAAAACCTCAGTCAGGATGATGGTCAAGAGAATCGGATGCGAATCGCCGGTAGGTCTTTGAAATGCCTTATTGAGCGAGCGTAGCGAGCGTCACCACGGTACTCTTATGGCACTTTCTCTGTGTGTGTTTTTTTTTTTTTTTTTTTTTTTTTTTTGGTCACAGCCCAGGTCTAACCGCTCAAGCAATCGATCTGAAATTTTGTACACATACTAACGTACTCTATGTGGTCCCTGGGATCGTTTTTGAACGGGCTCTCGTGATTGGTTCAAATTTAAAAAAAATTATCTTTCGATTGGTTGCTTCGATCAATTTGAAATTTAGGAAAAACATTGCAACCAACATTGTACCCAATCATAAAAAGTTTCAGCCAAATCCTCCAATTGGTTCAAATTTAAAACCATTTTTCATGTGATTTTTGACATTTAAACTAGAACCGTATGACCGATCAACTTAAAACTTCGCGTGGTCATTGGTACCAACATTTTAGATGTTTTTGCCAATTTTCAGTCTAATCTGTCGTTATTTTCAAAAGTTTTGTCATTTTTAGGTCATTTTATTCCATAATCTTGAAAAATGTATACTAAATTGTCATCCCTGCCTTCTTTATACCCCTTCTACATGCTCACTTTAATATAGTATGTTTAACATACATTTAAATGACGTCTCACTTTAGCACGTCTACACACTCACTTTATCTATTGAAGCACTATCTGGTGACGATTCTGTAATTATTACCTTAATTTGTCGATTCAGTGCAGTGTTATTCTAATGACAGTGAGGAGATTTCACATGAATGGTCCAGTGAAGTTATTTCCAAAATATGTTCCAGCTGTCAGTTCAAGTTGAAAACAAAATCACTCTTGGATGACATAGCCTCACTTTTAACACTCATAAGCACTTATTTATTATTTTAAAATTGTTTTGAGCCTTTGTGTTAGGTAAAAAAGTATTATTAAATAGCACGCAACACACTTACAAATTCAATGAAACATTTTAACTTGAATATGTATACAATTTTACTATTAAATCTAGAACTGAAGAAGAACAAAAGCGAATCGTTTTTAAAAATAATCTCGCGAGATCTCGCGTCTTGCGTTAAACTATCTCTATGGTTAAACATAGGTTAAACATAGGTCCGTCGCGAACTTGAAGTGCGGCGTCATTTAAGGGAAGCTTGTTCATCTACACGGTATACTTAAAGTGAGGGGCTACTAAAGTCCTATGTTTTTTTTTTTTTTTTTTTTTTGTCTGGGGCTTAACGTCGCACTGTTCTGCAGCGAGGCTAATGGCGACGGATGGATGATTATGATGATGATTGGGAGATGATGGTGAAGAGTAGGTAAGGATGGAAGGAAGGAAGGAGGCGGTCGTGGCCTATTAGTAGGGTACCTTCCCAGCATTTGCCTGAAGACTGAGGGAAAACCACGAAAAACCCCAGTCAGGAAGGACGGCCGCGGGAATCGAACCCGGGCCTCCGGAATACAAGCTGAGAGCGTTAACCACTCACCCAACCTGTAAAGTGAGCATGTAGAAGGGGTATTAAGCTTCTGTTCCAAGGCAAGGCCTGTAGAGAAGCCAAGCTATCCACAATGTACAGTAAAATAAAAGCATTTTTGAGCTAGCGCATAAAATCGGATGCAGTACGAAGGCCAAATCCTCTACTTGGTTTAAGTTTAAATAATGTCTTCTGATTGGTCGACAATAAAAATGTTCACATTATAAGTTCAAATTTTGCATGGTGATCAAGACCAACTTAATATTAAATTTTACATATTATTGTAAGCCCAATCAAAGTATTAATTGTAATTTTACGAGTTTAGTATCGGATGTCGCAAGAGATTTCTGGAGAAGGTATGAAGGTAAGACTTCACGACACAATGGATCTGTTATTCATCCAGAGTATTATGGAGATTGAAAAATTGCAGAGAAAATCGTCTTGTGCCGTGTCGTGCATCGTTACTATGGGGATGTTGCATGTTCTGTGCTCGCTCATCAACGCGTTACACTGAGCGTTTTCCTAGTAATTGAATCTAAGTAGGTACTGACAGTGTCTAAAAATATGTTCCAACACAAAAATTGTGATATCATAAAAATGTCAAAAGCAGAGTCACTCTTTCATATTGTAGATTATTAAATTGATTGAAACACGAGGCTCTTCATGAAAAACCAATTCTCAAACACGACGTCCAATTTATGACAAGGCGCGTGAGTCTCATATAACCAAACCTCATTAAATCCGTGAATAGTGATTGTTATCTTCTAGGCGGGCGATGTTTTCGCGGCGGTCTCGCTGCGTGGCTACAAAAGCGAGGGGCAGCGCGACGTCGAGTCAGTCATCTGCGATGCGGCGTCCCGACGCCACGCCGACGTCTCGCTGAGCAGTCGCTGAGTCTTGCGGCGCGCGATCGCACCCGATGCAAGTAAGACACGATCTACTATGTTGCTAACACGGGCGTCGTTAATGACACGATTTAGGGATATTATTTAGAGGAAAATTAATTGATATTTTGTAGAGCCTTTATTGAATTTTATAGGTACTAATAATGCAAATTTTCCCAACTAAACAAATACTACTTGTATAATTTGGGATACGTTTGTGTTTAAATTTCTTATTAATAATACTTACCATAGATTTCCTTTCTGATCAAAAATATAAATTATTTAGTATGAGTGTTTCATATTATTATAACAATCTAAGGGAAATTTATAGGTACATTTTGTCTTTCGTTTAACATATTTTCCTTTCCGTACATAATATATGAAAGTTATATAGTATTTTGGTGTTTTATTAATATCATTATTTTATTTAAATTCACATTTTGAATTTAAACGATCTCATATTTACAATTTTAGCGTTTTAGGGTAGGCTACCACATTTTGTTGTGGTTCGTTTATAAGTGCAATAAATTAAAATTAAATATTTATGTTCCAAACACTTGTACTAATTGCTACAAGGGAAGAAGTGATACAAAATGAACATATTCTGTGAAACATGTCCTGTAATTACTGACAAACGTGAGTTAGTAATTCTTTGTAAACATATTCACAGTTTACACGTGACGTCGTCCCATTATTGCGCGACCATCTTGGTGTAACATGTCAGAACATGCCAATCTGTGTTTCGGTAATTTGTTGCTAGTATTACCTATTGGTAAACTGTGCAATTGTAGACTGCAGAAGAAGTTCTAATATGTATAAAACCACCTCATTTACCAAATATCTTAACTGATGATAATAATAATTAATAAGTTAAACTTAAAATGAAAATCAGAATGATCGAAAATGTACTTTTATATTATTGATGTAAAACAAAAGAAGCTCTTGCAAACTTGTAGGTGCTCCAGTACAATGGTGCATTATCTCCAGATGGTTCCAGGTAATAAACTAACCGGAACGTCACATTTTATATAAAGACTTGACTGGAATCTGACAAAAGATTTTATTTAAGTCACTCACACTGCGAAGCTACACTGCAAGCAATTTTTTGCTTTATTTTGCACGTTTAAAAAGCGGTTAGTCCAATCGACAAAGTATTTATAGACTTGTTGCTGTTTTAAGAGTTTTAAAATAGCTGTCACAAGCAATATAATATCGAAAAGTACAAAAATTACGACGCATGGATTTGTTATTAAATTATTCCAGAGTGTATGGAATTTTAAAAGTGTTAATGAAAATCAGACATAATGTTTATCTTTGGTTGAGTGGATAGTGTTTGGTTAGAGATGTTACACGTATCGGTATTAGCTCATCAACGCGTTACACTGAGCGTATTTCTAATAGTAACTGATTTGGTGTAATTAAGAAGACTTAGTATACATGTCGAATAACCGATATGATTCGATATTCTTATCATGATTTAATAATATATTATTTTACTTTGGGGATTGTCGACATAGATTAAGAATTCGACTGTCATTTGAGCGTAGAAGACACCTGTGTCTGAATTTATCTCAGTTTTAAATAATGTTCTTCTGGGAAACATTCAAGTAGAATGTGTGCTGCTAGAGCGCATAGATTGAGTGTCATACTTAGTGCATGTACGGCAAGCGTAGGAATAGAATGAAATTATTTATTGCCTAAGTTGAGTCAAGTTTTATACGTCTGTGGACTTTATGGACCTTTCAGTGCGCCTTTTTATATTGGCAAAGAAGAATTGATATTTGTTCTTTGATATTCCAATAAGTTGACAATGTTCGCGAGTTTTGTTTGCAGCTCACATATTTTCAATTCGGAAGAAAAAAATATTTAAAGTCAAAATTGTGATCTCAGATTTTTTTATTTAATAATGTAGTATATCAATTGAATTTCCAATGAAGTGTAATAATGAAAAATCTTTCTGTTCTTTTTTATCTTTATTGAAATATTCGTGGCAGTAAAAAATGCCCTTTGGTAACGTCTCTCCCAATTTCTTTGCCAGTAAAATACCACGTGAATAATTAAATGTGATGAAAATGTCAAAAAGCATGAACTGTCATGTAGTACATACATTACCCGTACATCATTCTTCATGTCATGATTCCTTTATAATATGTGATGTGCAGTTTTGACAATGACGGTAATCAGTATTAGTTAAAATATAATGCAATTGATGAGTGCATGATCACACAATACTAAATCAACGCGCCAAGTAAATAAATGTATTAAAATCACAATGATTACAATTCATGACATTCACTCTGGCTTTTCGTTGTGTTCAGATAGTTTCAAATGATGCGAAAATATATAAATACTGCATAAATAAATATTGAGCTCGAGGATCATCATGATGTTGAAAGAGAGGTTATGTACCTATATGTTTTTACTCGATTGAAACTACTTTTTATTTAAATCTAAACCTGTCAACGCATTACGGCATTTACCAAGATCCTTTATCACCAGAATATACGCCTACATTTGTGGCCAAAATTGAGTCAAAAGGTTTCAAATATTGTTCAGTATTTTGATTGTTACAAAAAAGAAGTAGATTCATAGTTTGCATTCTCTTCCTTTTTTACTTTAGCAATGCAAAAAATTGAATTTTCCCCCGATGGCGGACATTATGTTGGCACGTTGACGGGTTGGATTTAACTTATAAATGGAGGTAAATCGATGTGTTTTTTTGTAAAGTGAGTGCAGTTCTTCATATTACAATTACCTAGCATAACCATTAAAATGTTCAAATATCGTCAAAAAAGAACAGAATCGAACGAGTCACAGCTATTTTGAATGGTGCCATCGAAATGGTAAACAATGAGATGATTTCACATGCAAGCTATATGAATTAATTAGCTGATGAAATGTGCACAAGAAGGTGAAGTTAAATGTCAAGTTATGATGAGATCTTCCCGTATTCGTCGAACGATGAATATAGATAGTTATTAAAGAACAGATGACACATATTTTGAAATATCCTAAAATGTTTTATCTTACAATTGTGATTGATTGTAATTAAATTGATAAATTCATCACTACACGAGGTCACATGTAAAATATCAAGACGGTTCGACGTTCATTTTAAAACATACCGGAGAAATTTTTTGAAAATATAGACAGAAATTCTAGAATTGTAAATAATATCTATACTTATATCTGACCAAATTTCAGCTTGATCAGAAAACAAGTAGAATCTAAAGAGCGCGAACAACCAAAAAGTAAAAGATCAAAAGCCGAGTCGAGAGACAAAACCATTTACCTTAATATGTATGTGTGTGGTTAGCAGTGACGATGATAACAAAGATGACACGACGAAGATGACTATGACTATTGATGATGCAGAGACGCCTAAGGGATGAAGTTTCAGATTACCTATCGCCTCTGGTTCGACTCCCGCTCAAGGCATCACAGATGCATGAGGCGTCGCAAGTAATCTCCACTATCTCGAACCCTTCTCATATCACAGCGCCTCTTTAGAAAATAAGAATCTCCTACATTGACATGTCTTATCTAAACTCAATGTCACTCCATTATTCACGAGAATGCGATGCATCACTTGATTGCCGATTTGCGATCATCTTGCAAAATGATCCCTTCGACGTTGATTCTCATTTCGTTCGCGTTTGACGTCACTATTGATGAACTATGCAGTTATCTACATGACATTGGCAGCCGGCATATGCCGTCAAAATATGGACGAAATTGCGGAAATCAAAAAGGTAGGGTGATCATTCGGGTAGGTCCTTAGTCTTCACACATTGTTTTGTAGGTATGAAGAAGACGCAATAATCATCTTCATCATTCTACATGCACAATAAAAAATAATATACTGTTTCAACAGCTCGGCAGTATTACAAGACGAGGAATTGTTTTTAGTAGACATTTTGACTGAAAAGCTTTAAAAATGTGTAAGCCGTAGAAATGCTCGAGTTTCTACTTTGCAGTGAACATAATTGTTCAAAATATGACGCATACATTCTTTTTGTATGTATTCTTTCTCACAGAATTTCAAGACATTAGCTTAATTTGTATGATATGGGATCAACAAATTACATATTTTGGATGACACTTCGTTTCAAAATGTATACGTCATTAGCTGAGTTAGACGAACGACTCGAACGAAATACTAAGTAGTTTGAAACATTATGCATTGAAGAGCTCACATGACAACAATTTAATGAAGACACAATAGTGTCTTAACTAAGGAAAACAGTCTCTGTTAAAGTTACAAAAAGACGCACATGTTTTGCTCTAAACCAAAGTCACTTCTCAGTCACCTCAGAACTGTCATCGTGGATTTTAATTATGCGTGTTCCTCTTCTTATTTTAGTGGTGTTTCGTAGCACTGTTCTGCAACAAGGTTAATGAAGCTTCATGAACTATTATGAAGACGATTGTGAGATGATGACGATGATGAAGACAGTTCAGAATAGACGGAGGGAACGACATAATCTTGGGACATGATTACTGAGCATTCGCAGTAATTTTCTCTTGATTGCATGAAAAACATTGGGCAGGAACGATGGAATCGGGAATCAAACCAGGGGCCGTATTCTAGAACTTTTAAATTCCCAATTCTGATGGAATCTGATTCGGTGCAATGTTAATACTTATGGCCGTGACCGGATGTGTATTTACGTAGGCTAACTGAATTCGAGACACAGGTCTCGAATTCGCATAGACTTCGTAGTCGCATTTTGCAACTCCGTAGCCTAACTGATTTCGAGACCTATCCAAGTCTCGAATTCGTATAGACTTCCGAGTGAGATTTCCAACTCCGCAGCCTAACTGATTTCGAGACTTGCACATGTCTTCAATTCGCACGCTTGATATGAAATATGGGATACTTCAAATTTAAATGTCGAATTCACGCGTATTACTAATTATTTTCTTTCTCTATCAACTAATAGCAACACATTGTTCATTAATATATCTCTGTAAGCAAATTAGTAATATTAATATTATTAAAATACCTAGAGAAAAATATCGTTCTACGCTAGTCACCAAGAGCAAAAAGGGATAGGTAATACCATTTCCCTATCCAATTAATAATCACTTGATAATTACATAAATCTATCGTGTCAATATTATATTTTAAATACAAATATAATATTGACACGGATAATATTTTTAAAAGATATAAAATAATATTGAAATAATTTTGCAGAAGGGAAATTCTCATTAAGAAGGTAGGTTAGAATATTTGAATTTCAATATGTTTATTTTTGATGTTTGGAAAATACAAGGCAATTATATATAATTAATAACCGTCCGCACGTAATTTCTCATTTCTTAAACATTTTCTAATGAATGAAAGGAATCATTGAGCCACATTTAAGTACAATTCCCTTAAATTACAAAATACTTGATTAAAAATAGTAGGAAACAGAATATGTTTGCTCCTTAAAAAAAATACGAATTGTCACTTTCACTCAACATTCAACATTAATTAACTGATTTAAGAGTTCCATTAGTAAAATAACAAACATTGAATTAATAGATTTACTGATATAAAATCATTTACATATCTACACGTGAATTTACTATGTAATGTAACTGTCAATGAAAATCTATAAATATTTTTTAGTTCGGAAAATTAAATTAAAGATTCATTATTAATGATTATATTTTGTTTAGATTTAATATCATTTGACATGATGATTTATAACGGCATGCAAACTCCTTTGACAACCAGACATACCCTATCAGCTGATCGAGACACGGAAGAACGAAGGCAGCCGAAAGCAGCCGAGAACCGACGAAGTTGGTCTCGAATTCAGTTAGGCTACGGAGTTGCAAAATGCGACTACGAAGTCTATACGATTTCGAGACCTGTGTCTCGAATTCAGTTAGCCTACGTAAATACGCTGACCGGATTCCATCAGGAATGGAATTGGGAAAACGTTCTAGAATACGCCTTCTGGGGCCCTATTCTATAGAACTTAAATACAAAATGCCACTAGAATTCGTTATCATGCCATGTTAATCCTTATGGCCGTGACCGGATTCCATCAGGAATGGAATTGGGAAAACGTTCTAGAATACGCCTTCTGGGGCCCTATTCTATAGAACTTAAATACAAAATGCCACTAGAATTCGATATCATGCAATGTTAATCCTTATGGCCGTGACCGGATTCCATCAGGAATGGAATTGGGAAAACGTTCTAGAATACGCCTTCTGGGGCCCTATTCTATAGAACTTAAATACAAAATGCCACTAGAATTCGATATCATGCAATGTTAATCCTTATGGCCGTGACCGGATTCCATCAGGAATGAAATTGGGAAAACGTTCTAGAATTGGCCTTCTGGGATCTCCGGAGTGCAAACTTGTTCTAGTTATTTTAAAATAATTTATTACTTTCTAGAGAACGTTCCTTGTAACGCGTTGTTGAGCGAGTAAGGTCGGTTTTAATAGCTGTTTCTGCAAACGCGTCAAATGATTGTTCATGACTTGTCTACTCCATGCGTCAAGTGAATGGTACTGTTTCAAGTTCGTTTATACCGTATATTATCTTGTGAACAGAAAATAATCATATTTCATTTTAACAATGTAAAATTACACCCTTACTCAGGGTAGTTGTAAAATAGCGCTATAATCTCGAAAACATTTTAGTATTGAAAGAGATTACCATTGGCCTAGGTTGTTAGAATTTTATTTATTGAAATTTATAGTTCAGACCTAATTCGACAATTTATTGATGAAAAGCACATGAGGACTTTAATACAATTCTATGGCCGAGAATAATTCATAAACATTTTATTATCTAGTGAGTACAAGGGTATGTCGTGTATTAATGGGTCAATTTGTAATGCTTATTAGCCATTTTATTAGTAAATAAGCTATAAATCTGTATAATTAGTTAGTAAATTAATAAGTAGAAAATATATAAGTTTTGCAGCATTGTAATGAATAATAAGCAGATGGTATGGTAGAATTTGTCATAGCGGCGGAATTGGAACAAGATATAGATGAGTCAACTCATCTTGTCGGATATAATTTGCTAAAAGTTAGGTCACACGCTTGATGCCAACAACTCTATAAAATTTCAGCGTCTTAAGTTAAGGTGTTTGTGACTTGGGCATCAGCTACAAAAAAGCACAGAAAAAACAACGAACGTGCAAAGAATCTCTATAAAGGCGGCCATCGGCGTCCTCTTTATATCGAAACAAAAAATAGAAAGCTTCTTTCTATCAAATATTTTGTGCCGAAATGATAGCAAAAGCAATGACAGGAATAAATGATGATTTATGACATCATGGGCCAAGTGAGATTCTTTTGTTTCTCATGGACAATATAAAATAAAAACTATAAAAAGTGTCTTTACTTTGATATGCGTCACGTTGGTGACACAAGATAGGTTAAATTTATCTGATCAAAATTGTGTGGTTCGTATACTCATTATAGTTTATTCGGCAGCTTACATAAGAACACATCAGCCATTCAAATGTGTGGCACCAAAATGTCCGCCGCTTCATAAATGACAAGGCGTAAAGGTGTGGGGGTTGTCACATGCAAACTGTCAACTGCGTTTGATTGTTTTTTTACACATAATATTAATAAAACCCTTGTCCTATTTAAGCTTTATAAATAGAAAATAGAAAAGGTGTGTCAAAAGAAAACCGAATAGCAAGCTAACAAGAGCATAAAGTCGACATTATCCATTCCATAAGAGAAAATGTATTAATTGTCCATTCATAAAAGTTCAATTTCCTGGAAGAACTGTGTGCTTTTTCTGTGTGAAAGTCCGCTTTAATGCCAGATAAACACGATTGGTTGGCCTCTTTACCTAGTGGACTTTTACTTTTCCCCATTTTTACATTTCCCCTCCTACTCAGTACCTACAGATAACAGATCCACATCAGATAACAGAGCTAGAGTGACAAATGTTAGATAATAAAGGACCTATTCATTTTTTGCGTTAAACTTGAGTCATGACACCAGTGTTCTCGAATCTCTTGTAAAAGCAATGTTGCCAAGTCTCACACGAGATCCTTGCATGTGTACTTGTCTACCTCACTCTCTCTCTCTCTCTCTCTCTCTCTCTCTCTCTCTCTCTCTCTCGGCCATCACGGCAACGTTTTAGTCACGTGATAGTAAGTGATTGGATCACAACATTTCTCAAGGGGTACAACGCGGTGAATCTTTCGGCCAATGAAAGCTCGCGATTTAAATTTGATTTTCAAAACGTTCCTTGTGACGCATTTCCTAGAAAGCTCGAGCGATTGGAAATAACAACTCAATCAAGAAGGAAGAGGTAAATGGCAAGAGTTTTGGTCCCCGATCAGAGCATAATGTGAATACGACGGCTTCCTTGCTGGTTCAATAACTTTAATATCAATTCTGATGGGAAAAGTAGATTGAAACTTTCCTTCATATAAAGCTAAGCTTGATCAACATTACTCGGCAATGTTGGCTCATACTTTATGAACATGTTGATAAGTAATTTTTATCCGAGGATCGAAGTAGCTTCGGTAAAAAAAAATGATTTTAATGAGCGAGCGAAGCGAGCGTGTCCTTTTCACTATTTTGACAAAGACATCTGAGGCCATATTCTAGAATATTTGTATTCCCAATTCTGATGGAATTCGATCCCATGCAATGTTAATCTTTATGTCCGTGACCGGATTCCATCAGAATGGAATTGGGAAAACGTTCTAGAATAGACCTCCTGATTTTTTGTTTGTTTGATTGTTTGTTTGTTACTGCCGGTATACAGGTCACACCGTTTCTCCGATCGAGCTGAAATTGTGCACAACATGTAATGCCCTTCTTACATGGTGTGCACAATTTCAGTGGTTTACAGTCTGATTTTAAAAAAATAATAAAAAAATATATACTTCTTTTATACCTGTACTTGCGTCTTCCATAGGCGTGTAATGGGTCAGCCTCAACTAAAAAATTATAATATGTGGTCCACATAGTGACAAATTTTTGTTTTAAAAGGGTTAAGACAAAAAAATCTCCCTGCGGGGCAGACTGGAGTTGCTCAAATCACTGGAATCAAGTACTAGGTTGATCAAAAACACAATATTTTAAAGAAAATATCACGAAAACAATGCCTAGGTACCTTTCAAAAACATGGTTTTCTCATAAAACGCTATGTTTTTGCCCTGCAAAATTCTTTTGCTTACAGCAAGCATTTTTTAAAATTCTAACAAAATATTATTTGGAAATTCAAAGGGCCATGCTATGTTCAAAACTCATAAAATTCCATCAAATCCACTTGAGGATCACAATATTTCTCCGGGGCTATGCGCCCTGTCTGAGGGCTCTTACCCCAGCTACCCTTTGTTATAAGTATCATGATTTGGCCCCCAAACGTCTCAAAATTGATTTTGAAGCGCCAGAAAATCAAAAAATGCCCTGCGGGGCAAGGTAGGGGGCGCGCCCCCCAAGCCCCCCTTAACGCGTGGGAATTTTTTCCCATGGACTTTCCCCCCTTGGCATTAATCCTGCCGGTGCCCTTGTTGCCCCCCCCCCCCTCCCCCAATGATTTCTCCTGCGCACGCCTATGGTCTTCGCTTTCTCAAGTCACCGTTAAATCAGTTGTGAAGTTGAATAGGACTTACACTGGAATGTTTATGTTGATCGGTTTCGAAAACATTATTGAAAAATCTGCCCTTTGTCTATTATCAGCCTTTCACTATTATAAACACACACTTCTGTGTTCTTGTGATTTTGTCTAGAAAAATAATAATTGTTAGATGTTCTTGTATTACAAGTAACAAACATTTTTAACAGCATCTGTAAATATTCCAATAGAAAATCAGGCATTTTCCGCCCTTTAGCTATTTGATGTTTAAAAACAAGTAAGTTTAGAGATACACAGTTTTAGTTTATGTAAATCCCAGATAAATAAATTCAAACTCTTACACGATTTTTATACATTCTATTAGCATTTTTTCACAGACAAAAGTACCTTCAAGGTGCATATAGCGATGGTTTTGTTGTATTACCATGTGCTTTAGCATCTGCTTGCCGCCTGCTTTAGAGACAGATAGAATAGTCACTCAGAGGTAGAAGGCCCGACGTCCATTTTAATGTTAGTGAAGAGAGCTCAAACTTGCCTGCAGGTGACACCAGCAATGTTTAAGAGAATACTATACAATGATTGTGTTAGTTAACTTCGGGTAAATTAAATTGCAATTGCAGGTAAATTGTAATTAATAGAAGTGGTTCCATGATTTCAAAGATGTTCAAAGCAAAACCGAGAATATTGATTTCGGGCTTTCTACTGCTAAACTACCTACATAATTACATTTTTAAATTCCGTGATAAGTCCGAACTAATAGGCTACAAATGGCTCCTTCCCATAAGTCCTACCCATCTCTTCTTGCTTTCATCTAAATTCTTCTAACGAGCTACATATTGATTCACTCAGTCATATTAAGGACAATATTGAAATTAGAAACTGCAAAATAAGCAGGCAAATATCAAATCAAATGTGTCATTAATATCGGTGAAAAGGACTGGTTTTATGAATTCATAAATCAATCACGAGAGTTTCAATTATTTTAATCTACATTTTCGGAAGTTGAATTGCAGAGTCAGTAGAAAAACCAGTCGATTCCACTGAAGAGAGTGACAAGCTGTCAATGATGGTTTTTTCAGCGTACAATTGAAAGTGAACCAATTTGGTAGATCAGAATACAATTTAAACCACAAAATGAGAAAAACTATCCGTATCGGTATTAGTAATCGTTTAGATCTAAATGTAGATCTACATGTCAGTCACGTCAGTCAAAATGAACTCTATATTTTTAGCATTAAAATTTCTCTGAAAATAATTCTCAAAACTGTGCTAAAAATCTAGCATAGACTATTTTAGATAGAATAAAATATCACAAAATTAGAGAGCAATATTTTCTCATCGCCGTTCGCTAAAAAGTAATTCGAAGCTCACCGACTAGTCACTACAGACTGCATATAGGTACACCCGAACAAATAGGGGGATTGTCTGTGGATTATCTGATTAAGGTTTGATGGCATCATCCCATGAACTCTGTGCTTATGCATTACAAAGATTTATTGTCAAGGAACCTGACCAGCAGCCGATCAGTTTTGTGCAAAGTACCGTGTTTTATTCGTTTGAGTGTACATTTAACAAGCGTTGTTGTGATTCGCGACTATTTTTTGAGCGAGCGAAGCGAGCGTCTTCTTTTGCCTCGGACCTCTGTTTTTTTCCCGTTACCTGAGGATATAAAAGTCAGAGTTTTTCTTAGATCGAGCTGAAATTTTACACACATGTAGAGACAACCTTTTCTGTTTGCAGACCCACATTTTTTTGAAATCCATTTATTGGTTAAAATTTAAATAAATATTTTCTGATAGGCTGAAAATTGAAAACGGTCTTGGAAAATTATGATCAAACTCATATTTTGCATGATCATTAAGACCAACATTGTGTCTTATTTTACAAAATTTCATCCCAATCAATTAAGAACGTATGAACTTATTGACATTTTTAATATCTGTCAGTAATGAAGTATCGAAATGAATGTTTCCAGTGCCAATTGAATTGAATCTGATTTGCTGTATATGTACCTACTAGGGTGCATAGATACTATTATCACGTTTCGATGAATTGTGTTGTTGATTGAGTGATCATATTTCAATTCAATATGGATGTATATGTTATCTGTGCGTTGTGTACGCATTTCCGGTTCGAGAATTTGCACGTACCCGTGCTCGCTCATCAACGCGTTACACTGAGCGTTTTCCTAGTATCAGAAACCTGATCACACGAAAATAAGTTGAAAGAAGAGGCTGATATAGCTCCCTGGGAAGTCACGGAAATACGGAATTGGGGATCCAATTCCAAAAAAATATATTTTTTCCCTACAAACATTTAAAAGAAAATGAGATATAATTTCACACTCGGGGCAGCTCCGTTGACTCGCACGTACACCGTTGTGTAACAACAGCAAACAAAACAAAATTGAATGAAATTGCTTCTGTGGCTTGCCACCGCTCGTGAGGAAACGACTTCGGTTGAGATGTGAAAGATGCGCAAACGATCTTTACTTTCCTGATGACCATCCTATTATCCATTACTGTAATAATCAGAAAACCAGAAAGTATTGCCGGATCCTTTCATGGCATTGGTATTCCCATCCTCCGATTAATTAAGGGCGCGAGAAAGCAAACATTATGTTGAACTCTTTAACATCAATGGTCGGGAAGTTGTTACGATTTGTCAAGATTGGGTCATGAAACTGAAACGTGAATTCGTCTTTTCTTGATCCCACGTTTGTATATTGCACCTTGTTAATTTGATGTGATTTAATTAAACTGCATTTCATTAGTTAATTGTATTTTTGACTTGCTTAGGTGTTTAATTTTATTTTGTACAAATATAATAACCTGTGAAGTGCAAATAGAAGAGCTGCGGAAACTCGTTACAGCACGAATGAAGTTCTATCTTAGAAGAACTTCACGTTCAACAAGAATGATGCATGATATTACTTCAGGACTTGAAACTACACAGAGAACAACCAAATGTGAAGCATTGTTAACATGTCCATCGGTGTAAAACTCTTTTCGGTTAGAGGCGGAAACAGTTGATATATTGTTTTGACATATTGTGATTTGAAAATGAATGCTCTTGTATGCTTTCAATAAAAAATATTGAAATCATATCCGAAACATTTGTATATTTTTTCGTGTTAGAAAGCACTATATAAAAGTGAGCTGGAGCCAAATATGTATCGTACGGTACAGTTGTTTCTATAAAATATCATTATTGCTGTCATATTGTTATGATGAATAAAATTAGTTGCTAATTTGACTGAAAACATCGAAGGTTACTTCAAAAAACTCAATTATAGCAGATATGTTGCACCGATCTTTAATTTCAAAAAAGCATTTGGACCAGCATTGTTGTGTCTATGTTATTGTTTTGAAACTATTTTTCATATTCGGCCCACGTTTTTCAGTATTTAAGAAAGAACGATTATTTTTTCCAAGATGGCGGCTTTTGACAAACATTTTTTTTGTTATTTTTTAATTCCTTGATTCAATTTTAGTGTATCCAATTTTTTTTACAATGTAATTTGAAGCAGTTGAATTTGGAAAGTGGCCTTCAGACCCCTCTGCCTCCGCCCCCGGACAGGGTTGCCAGGTTGCCACCTCGACTTTTCATACATCAAAAATCATGCTTCATCAAATGGCATTAGGTGGCAACCTCCTTCACAAAAATCCTAAGAAACGTACAAAACGTTACACTGGCAATCCGACTAAATGATAAGTAATGATATCAGGGAGTTTGGCTAAGACAATAGCTTCTTAGTCTATAAAACATTATACCAATATCTGTACAAAATTTTAATTTAATTATAGTGTTTTCAAATCTATTAAAATCTAAATGTACAGGTACGTTATTTTCAAGCGTTTTGGTCCTATCAGAATACCACATCGTGATTTTTCTCTTGGGACTGAGCCAATACATACTACCTACTTGTATTGGTTGGTAAAAAAAACCCTCTGCGCAAAATGCAAATTAGGTCTATGGAAAGGAAGCTTTACAGATGCCACACAAGAACAAAGCAATCACAGGCAATTTCAAATGGGCCAAAAGACATGCCTGTTTAATTGTACGTGTTAGGTCATTGATGCAGGAGCTTGGAACGGAGAACCATTAGAGGGATTCGCTCTCTGCAAAATATTGTACTGTTCTGAGAAAACGAAATTTTGTTCAGCAAAATATTTTCATGTAATATCTCACATTTTTTCTGAAATCTAATAATATCGATTGAACCATTTGGAATTTAACGTGCTATAATGGTCTTTCATTCAATTATAATGGAGACCTGTTTTATTTTACGCCTAAAGTAACTTATCAAAAGTTAAATTTATCTTCATTCGAAACATACCCAGTGGTATACAGTCGCACCATTCAGGGAAGTATAGTTCCACTACACCTATAACATTGTGGTGTACCACATATTCCACATGTACCACAATATTCCAAGCTTGTCAACAAAAGGTTACTAGAGAGCCCCGCCATGTAATACATGACCTAATCACAATATTTTCTGATCAAGGTATAATAGAGAGCAACTCTTGAACAACTCTTGCTGACGAATTGACTGATCGTGACAATTGACTTGACCCTCACGAAACTACCGATCTCAATGGCTAACTCAATTCTAAATCTTGATATTTTTTTTCAAAACAAACCTAAACAATAATTAAATATGAATGGATCTGTTCAGTGAAGAATTAACCCAAAGTGACAGTTTCCAAATTAATATACTTACTTAGAATATTGAAAACAACAACTGAAAAAGTTATGAACGAATCTAAACGAATCCAAATTCTGAATTCCAAATCGTACCCAAATGAGTTAATTATACGAAACAAATACGCAACATAAACAATTACAGCACAATCAAAAATGTCCAACATTAAAAATTTATGCTAAGAAAACACGGGAAACACTATCAAGTTTATATGAAAGAAGATTAGAAGAGCATTTCTGTCGTTGTCTGACTACTCTCACGTGACTTTACTTTCCTAACAGCTATTTGGTGATCGAAAAAGCACAAAGTATACTTGAATCCCATGGTCAAGACTGAGTAGTAGAATTTAATGCGATTTTATTCAGGTCTCCACATAATAAGATTCAACCTGATTATATAAACGTACGCATCTCTGCAGAAATCACAACAATTAGCAACAATACAATTTTGATTTCTAAATGGTACTTTCAGTTTTCAATATACTCAAATCATTTTCAAAATGCGATGTGACGTAAGGAGGTACACTCGAGAAAAATTTACAATATCAGAAAAGTTCTCTTGCGCCCCCCTCCCCCCACCCCACACAACATTCTCAACCCCCAAAATAACAATTACATTTAAATGTTGCTTTTCATGTGGTTCTATTCGGTCAAGGTCCACAGAGTTAAATTGTATTTTCTTCACTGCCAATGGATTCACGGCTTCCTGAAGTTTCAAAGTTACGAAAAAGTATGTTTTTTCATGAAATTGTGCATTCCATGCAATATCTCTCAATATGCTCAATGGATTCGATTGAAATTGTGTGCACTTTATTTGGCTCGAAATTATCTACAGGAAAAGTCCGGATTTGATTAAAATTGAGCTAAAATGACGATTTCTATAGAGGTCTATCGTAACGCAAATTCCGAGCTCAAGGTCAAAACTGTGCATTAATAGTAAAGTATGCCGCTTAAAATCTAGAAGACCGTGAAAGCTGTGCTTTTTGATTTCTTCATTACTTGATTCACCGCGTAGAGAACAGCTATCTTCACACTATTAAGCTTACGGTGTGAACACTTCAATGATCTACCATTGGCTCCCGTGAATACGGACTACGGGTGGAATACGCAGAAAAAAATGCTATAAATCGACCCTTGGTCAGTCTGCACCCTAGCCGATCGCAGCGCTAAGTTCGCTGGTGGCGATCCCAGAACTAATCTAGGCAATCATTTTATTTCTTGAGTGATAGTCAATGGCGCGAGCTGTCAAATGCCATCTTTTAGGTTATTTGCTGTTTGGTGAATAATAAGTAAGTGAAAATGCTTGTATTACATGTTAATTATTACAATCAATAAACTAAACACATTTTTACACTGATATCAACCCTTTTAATTTCATCTGATCGTTATCCAAGTTGTTTAAGTTCTAATTTATACATTTGATTTTGAATTAACCCGCTAAAATTCAGATTAGTTCGATTTTCTAACACCAACCATGGTGCTTAGAGAGCGCTGCGAACGGCTGGTAGCCGCAGCCAATCCACTCTATAGACCTGGCCATATTTAGCATTGGAGCCTGTTTCACGTCTCAAGCCCATCTGATCTCACCTTAAATTTAATAGTGTGAAGATAGCTGTTCTCTACGCGGTGCTTGATTCGTAAATCACTTGGTCTATGTTTTTATGCTGATTGATTTTGGAAAGAACAGACATAAACTCTCATAAGGATTCTGTCGATCGTAAAATTGAATCTTGGTTCTACTTTCAGAGAACGGTTTTTAGATATAAACTGATTTGAATTCATAATATAATACCAAATGAATTTAAGCTTTGTGCTACGCGAAATCTTCTTATTAACTTGCATACATCAAAGCTTATAGAAGTTTGACTTTGAAACAAGATTATTTTAAACTCGGACCGTAGTATTGAGTATCGTGTTATAATTTGTCATAAAATCCTATTTCCCTGCCGCAGGGAAGTGTTCCGCTAGCCGACTTAGTACTCACAACTGCGTCATTACGCTATGCTGGGCGCATTCCCCGTTGAGATCATGGGCGAGTGACGTCACTCTAGATTTAACCTAGGTCAACCAACGAGCTCAATCTTGGATCTAACTTGGATCTAACTGCCCCTGTAAAATACCTCGGGCGTTTAGATCAATATATTTTCATTCATTTGGACTCAAGGTCATTACGTCATGAAACAATAACACAGACAGGTATAGGGAAATCAGAGCGTTTGTGTGCCCATTTGTTACTTGAACAGGGAAATAAATGCGCCAAATTCATATCACAATTACTGAGCTTTTTATCTTAGAAATATTTTGATGATACATTTTTTTATACAATCACAAATAAAGTGACGCACACGGTTCGGCAAAGTGTTCTTTTTGCAGTATTCTTCACACGAATAGAACTTTTAAAATATCCAACACGTCGCACAATTCAATTTAAAAAAAATAAATAAAGAACTAGAGTATATTACAACCTATGACGCCTTAAAACTTATAATTCAATAATATATCAGTGGTCGTAATATTCGTCAGAGTGTGTAGCATTTAGTTAAGTGATCTTGAATTGTCCTAAAGTGCTCGATTTTTAACACAATGTATGTAAAGACGCAACAAAAAAGAACATTCCGAGAATCGCGTTCCCTTCATCAGGACCAATTTCTGTGCCTCAGGGCTCAGAGGTAGAATGTCTGAAGTCCATTTCAATGATTCTAAAGTGAGCTAAAAAGCCCAGTAATTTTGTCTTCATCCAATCATATTTGTAATGATATGAAGGGATGTGCGTTGAGAAAATTATCCGACCGAACCGGGGCTCGAACCCGGGACCTCTCACTTGCCGAGAAAGAGCTCTACCAACTGAGCTACCGGGTCGAACGGACGGACATTAGACACAACGCACTGATGAGGTTAGAGATCTCCGAGGAGAATGGAATGAAGGTAGAGAATGCTCACTACGAACTGTCATACCACCGGTGACGATACTGTCACCATGTCTCATTGCACTTGCGTGCGCAACCCTCTTTTACTCGACTGAACGAGTTGGAAGTTTTCCACAGAAACCTACATTATCTATTTGTAATGGTGACGCGAGTCTTATGTAAGGAATACTTCAAAATAACTGCATTTGTTGACATCAGTAAAAGGGTAATTGATAGAGAATGATTACATCATTCCAAAAGTGTGCAACGCAGAATTGAGAAATTGACTTCTGGCCTTCTACTTTTGAAGTACAGATTTGAAAGTCAAGGTTGTACTCTGTGGTTGTAAACACATTACAGTACGCTTTACGCTGACTACGCTCTTACACAATCGTTTTATTTGAATACATTGTAATGCCATGAATTCGATACTAAAATCATTTCATCAGCTGTGAATGTCTGCATTTATTTGAGCACCATTTTCATTACATTGAATTTGGTTCTCGGAATAAAATGTGAAAGTATTGCGGGAAATCACGCTCTCTCTATAATGAAATATGTTTGAAATGGTTTATTGTATATTAGATTTTAATAAATTTTGAACGTGTAATTGAAAGTGCCTTGCTCTGGGCAATTTACGATTTCATGCCATTTTACAATTTTAAATCAACTGTCACAGGATCTACTTTTTTGTCATTTGTTACTAATTATTTCTGATGTATTTTGTCAAAATGTTACTGCAAAAGATCCTCCTTTTAAATAAATCTTGTTTTCCAGACAGAAAACAGACATACACATGAACTTTCAGTGGATTTTCAATCCATCTTAGTGAAAGTATAGAATAAGTAAATTCAGAAAATGTGTGGGTTCGCGAGTAGAGTGAATTCCTGTTGAAGGGTTGGAGGATCACATTGGTTTTTCACGCAACAATCTGGTTTGAACAAATAACGTGCATGCTAAATGAGATCGGCTTCGTGTGGGATCGAACCTCTGACGTTTGAGTTTGTACTCCAGTGTTTTACCACTGAGCTACGTAGACATGAGGACATTTTTGTAAAATTACTAAAAGGGAGTTTTATTTTAAATTTGTAAATCAACACATATTTATTTTATTATTTTTGTAAACGTTTTAATTAAATCAGTCAATTTTATTAGAAACATTTCAATGTCTGTACTAAAATCATTGACATGTATAATGAGAAATCATTTCATTCGAAATTTAGTAGGGATTAGATTGATGATTTTGTAGTAGGTATAGTATAGTATTGGTTTTGGTTTTAATTTCATTTGTTCACTTTTTCTATTAGTCTTAATATCGTTTTTGTTTTCATTGTGATCCAATTTATTATCATAGCTTTTAGTATAATCAAGCATTCCCTTGTTTTTTGGTATTCTGTGTTTTTGTGCAATTTATATATGCTGTATAATAAACAGATAATTTAATAAAATAATAATGACAAACACTTATCACATTAAAAAATTAACATGTGTTTATTCATAAAATAATAATAATATCATACTGATATTTCACGTGACATTTTAGCGGGAAAAACAATGTGTAATGTAGATATGACCACCTGACGATGTCATTTCTAAGTCCACAACAGTGTGTTACTATGGCGAAGACTTTGTTGATATTTAAACATTCGGAGATTTCTACCAATCTTTATATGAAATACTTTAAAAATATTCATACCACAATAATAATATTTTGTTTGTCTATCCTAGGCATGTATACTTTCAATATTTCACGTTTTCAATCCATTCTACAAGTAGAGAGAATTCCCTATTACTATCTAGTGGAGCGGTCGCTCCACCCAGCCAAGTCGTACTATACACTCACACTCACTCAACATACCGTAAATGCCTAATAAACTGAGGAGCAGACCAAACACTTTTACTGTAAGCAACAACATAGCATTTTCGGCCTACTGGATCTCAAAATTGGGAAATCTCACATTGTTGCGAAATAACTTAATTTCGATCCATGGCCCACCTGACAACATATACCAAATTTGGGAACAATACGTTATGCCGTTTGGGTGCTAGAGGGCCGTGAAAACAGTGAAATTACACCCCTTTTAAAAGCTATCTGATGATGATGATGATGATGATGATGATGATGATGATGATGATTCAGATTCAGATTCAGATTCAGATATCAGGAAACGTTGCTATCACCGCCACAGCCTAAACGGCTGAACCGATCGATATGAAAATTTTACCACATGTGCACTTTTGGCGTCTGATGATACCTTTGTTCTTATAAATTTTTTGTGCCGCCATTTTTAAACCGGAAGTGACGTGATATATCAAAAACGGCTGGACCGATTAGAACGAAATTAGCGCCATTCGATTTAGAAGGTCATCTATAAGGAATACCAATAGTGAAAGAAGAAATGTTCTATAACCTAAACCGGAAATGACGTCATAAAAATGACAAATCTGACTAAAATCATCTCTTATATCAATAACTACATATTCAGAAGGCTTATAATGTTACATAACATTTATAGATACAAATTTTAGGTGGCAGTGATGTCAACCGCCATTTTGAAAACCGGAAGTGATGCCGTAACTCGAGAACGGCTGGACCGATTGGAACGAAACTTTTGCTATACTTTGTAACATATTATTTATAGCATTAACACAGTAACAAGCACAACTTTTCTTAGCAACTAAATCACAAAATCTTATTTTTTAAAAGAATTATTCTTTGGTGCCACAATATGTTACAAGTTGTAATAATAAACTGAAAAAAGGAGTGATATCCCCATAAAAAACACTCCGTGTAAAAATACCAGCCAAGTCTCTTTAATTAAAAAAAAATAGAAGAAATCTAAAAATTCAGCACTGAAAAGTAGTGATATCAAAAAATTGGCCATGTCAAAACTTTTCAAAAAATACTTGGCGCATCGTTTTTTTTAGGACATGTGTAGATGAGTACATTTCATTTCCTGCCTTCTTCTATACTATTTATATGCACGATACGCCAAGTATTTTTTGAAAAGTTTTGACTTGGCCAATTTTTTGATATCACTACTTTTCAGTGCTGAATTTTTAGATTTCTTCTATTTTTTTTTAATTAAAGAGACTTGGCTGGTATTTTTACACGGAGTGTTTTTTATGGGGATTAGTATCTACTCGGTAGACCATGCTCGGTAGTTAAAAATGGAGTCTGGTCTAGAGTATGAATACAATATAAATTTTCATGTGATTAATAATGTTTATAGCTATAAAATGATATGATGACACTCACGCAATAAAACAATGAAGTACAATGAAAGCATAATAATTAAACGTAAACCACCAACCTGAACCAAAAGCAACAAAACTAACCTAACCTCAACTCTTCATTACACTTCTACCGCCTTGTTTCCTTGTTTTCTTTCTTGGATCTAATATTAAGGTCTACCTACAATGGGGTTGTTCACGCAAAACTATTGTAGATGGCGCTGCTGTTCTAATCGTCCGGGAGAGAGCCAATCAAAATGCATCTAGCGGAATGGAAGGTTTTTAAACCTTGGCGGGAGTTTGATTCAGAGATCTTGGATTCAGAAACCAACCAATCAGAGAGAGGCACCTCCAATGCCGCTAGCGCTGCGAGTGAGAGCAAATGGCAGTGAACAACCCCATTGACGTAATGGCAACGCAACGTATGTCATAACAGCGACGTATCTATTTTCGTTCCGTCACCGTTGAGTCAATTATTGTAGCCAGTGCATATTGAATGTTCCAATTTCTGGAACAATAAAAAAATCTTGAATCTTGAAAATCTTGAATCAATAAACAGTGTAGTCTAAAAAAGTATTTTAGTATTTCTTTAGTGGAGCCCATCAAAGCCATTTCTGGCTTTAGGAAGATTCCCTGGACATTAAAGAGAATTACGTTGACCAATCATATCAGAGAATACCACTGACAAGATGGCATCCACAAGGTTATAATTACATGACATAACTGAACCACTCCATCATAACACTGGCTTAAAGGAATTAATAAGTAGTAATTAACAACAGCGACACAGCGCTATAGCTCAGCTATATGCCCTCACTAATTCGAGTTCAATCAATGGCCGCCGCGAATTTGCCAGCTCCTCTCGAGTATTCGCAGAACGTGGATTAATATAGGAAGATAATAAAAAAAGTGCGTCTCAGTGAAAAACTCTTGATTAAAGAGTTGTAGGTAGTAAAAGCTAGACGTGCCTGAATTAAACTGTCATCAGGAAGAAGTATTTCGTCTTCTTTCAACGCATGTCCATTGCGCATGTTCATCTGCGCATGTACGTTTATATCATGAGTAAATCGGCAACATTTTATATCTCAATGGCCGTGACCTAGCAACCAATCAAATGTCAACAAAGAACTCAAAACAGCTCGAGATTTGTAAGGAAGGGCGCAAATTCATATTTTTATCAGATTCAGTGAAATTGTGTATACTTCATTGCAATTTTCACAACGAATAACTTTTGACACAATATGTTTGTCCTGTTCCTGTAACAGGATTTATAGAATGGAATTATCCAGTATTACAAAACATCTATGAAATGAGAGGTGTATGGCAACCCAACCTGCTGATTAATAATGCTGATGGTAGTTTAATTTGTTGAAACATAGCATACCCATATAGAAATTTTACGTGACATCTTAGTGACCAACTGATGACTTTTCAACCTGACCATTTAATGACCCCAAGGTTGCTTTCCATGGTGACCAAGTAGTGGGAAATGTGTCATAGGGCCAGTAGTTGGTCAGCATGTGGGTCATCATCGAGTAAGTACCTCCTAGTGACTATCTCATGACTACACGGTGGAGTTTAGCTGACCCAAAGTTAGTACCTTACGTTACAATCTCATGACCAACTGGTAGCTCTAAGACGACCCAAAGTTAGTTCCTAACGTGACAACCTAATGACCCATTGCTGACCCGAGCTGACCATTTGATGACGGACTACACCTGACCAAGTAGTAGCAAACTGCTGACTACAGCGTGACCCATAAAACCGTTACTACTGAAATATTTCAAAAATGAACATGTAATTAATTGTAACTCGATAGGTTTTAATTGTAATTACATTTTGTGAACATAATAACAGAGATAATTACAATTGTGATCAGAATCTGAAATTAAACGCAATTTGATTAGAACGAGGATCGAACCCACGACGGCGACGGTAGACACGATTAGAAGGCAGGCGCGCTATCCCATGGACCAGGCTGACGACTGAGGTTTCAGCGCGTTAAAATAATACTTCAAGTAGGAAATGTTATGCTGATGTTCTTCGATCTGGAGTGTGATAAGCCGATATATTATATTAGTCTGTATTTCCATGCTATTTTAAAATACAAAATATTGAATAAAATATTAAATATAAGTTAATATTATCATAGAAAACTTACGTTGAATATTTCAAGTTGCTAGTGTCAAATTGACACAATAAATAGTTTGTAATTTCAGTTAAGACCGGTTGTATACAATAAATTTTACCCCTCCCTTGTACATTCATGCTTCAAGATTATGCAAGTCAAAATACCTGCCAGTGGCACCGGTTGCAATAACTTCAAATAAGATAATCTGATTTGTTAAATGTGAAAATATACCCTCAAATTGGTTAAAAAGTGATAATGTTCCGATCAATATGAAAATTTGTAGATTTTGCGAGGATTAGCTTGTTTTAACATAGCTCAAAGATAGCTCGAATCTAATTGTTTGATTTTAATTTCGGGTAACAATTAATTTGTCTTGTTAATTATTTTCTCGAATTAGGTACTAGGAATATTAACACTTTTATTAAATAGAGGTATGAAACAAAAGCTAACTAACTCCAACTCCATAATAAATTGCAAGTACTCCAAGTCGATGGCTAACCATGCATAATCAATTACCAAAACAAATCATCATCGCAACCCACATGTATTGATCAAATTGTCACTCATGGGTCATTTCAACTAGGTACCTCTTCAATCTGACCCATAGGTAGCATAGTCGTGACCCATTTTGCTATCAATGGGTCATCATGTAGTAACCTATGGTCATGCAAGGGTCATCTGACCCAAAGGTGGCATAGACATGGCCCATTTTGCTATCAATGGGTCATCATGTAGTAACCAATGGTCATGCAAGGGTCACTTCAAGTAAGCACCTATTCAACCTGACCCCAAGGTGGCATAGACATGACCCATTTGCTATCATTGGGTCATCATGTAGTAGTCAATTGTCATGTAGGGGTCATTTCAAATAAGCACCTTTTCAACTTGACCCAAAGGTGGCATAGACATGACCCATTCGCTATCATTGGGTCATCATGTAGTAGTCAATTGTCATGTAGGGGTCACTTCAAATAAGCACATATTTAATCTGACCCAGAGGTGGCATAGACATGGCCCATTTTGCTATCATTGGGTCATCATGTAGTAGTCAATTGTCATGCAGGGGTCATGATGACCAAATCGTGACTACAGGTGACCCAATGGGCAATCAGTTTGTGACTAAGATGTCGTTAATGGGTCATGTTCTAGTCACCTTCTTGGGTCACCTCCATAGCTGCGGGTCACCATGAGTTATCTGTTGGTCATTAGTTGGTCACCTCATATTGCTGCATGACACCAATGGGTCAGTATTTGGTCATGAAAGGGTCATGAATCGTTTCTATATGGGTAGAACCCGAAGGATCTGGGTTCGGACCCCAGTCGGAGTACGCATTTTAAAAGGTACCTACGAGTACTATGCTAAGTTATGCTAATGCTACTGAAGTCTCTGATCTTAGAGATTTAATTGTATTTATGCTCAGACTGAAAATTAGTTGCAGCAGCATCAGTAATGAAGCAAATGTGTAGATTGCAATATGGCTGATGAGGTATCTGACTTGTACCGGGAGAAAAGAAGAAATAATGTACCTTTCTTAGTACCAAAAGTGTAAACAGGAGACGCTAGGTTATACCGACTATTCTTTCTTTTTTACCATGACTTTTCTCTACAAGTAATACAGTGTATTACACAGAGCTTATGAACACAAAAATGAGCAATTATATGATGAACTACATTTAAATTGAATCACTTTTATGTGCCGAGGGTCAGCTATACCTGTCATAATACTAGCAAGACATATTGCTAAAGCTTTTCCGTGTATTTACCCTAATACAGAGCGGTAACAACTGAAAACTAAAAGAATGGATAAAGGACAGAGCCTCAGAGGCAATGTTGGTAACTATTTTTGCTCGCCAAGGGACATGACAAACATATTTCTGCTTTTTATTTATGATTTTGAAATACCCATGTGGGCTCATAAATATTATATCACCGATGAGTGTTTTATGTGTGCTCAGAAAGATTTCATGAAGAAGTTACGAGACATGTTCGTAGTTAGAAATCAAATAACCGTATTAGTTTACTTAGGTTGCTAACCTCATAACTGCCAAATGTAGGACAATTTATAGATTTAAATCAACCGTGGCGCATTGCTATTTTTCACCAGCCATATTATATGTATCCTGTGCTATCTTAGAGATGTAATAAAGTATATTTTCGACAAGACAAGTAAAATATTGAAAATAATATACCTGCCTAGTCTATATCTTGACACAATGCGCCAAGAGTTTTTCTTCTTTAAACATTCTTTTTATGACATATATCATTTAGAGGCCTTTTTCATCCCTAATTCAGGCACAAAGATTCCTAGTTTTAGTGTAGAACTCTTGACGGCAAAGTCATGGCTAAATGATTTCACATTGTTACAGGGTGAAAGGGGTTAGAAAATGTAGTTTGGCCTTCCTGTTGGCTCTCAATCATTTAAGGACGGAGGTGCTTGGCAGTCTTTTTACAAGACTTTCTATGTGTTCTATGTTGTTTATTACTTCGATTCTGTTTCATATTTTTAAAATTTGTTTGCATCAAATTCAAATCACAATTCACACAAACAAAATAGAAAAGTATGAATATGTTTTAAATTTAATAAAGGACAAATGAAACTATTTTACAGACTAATCTGTAAATTGAACGACTGTCATTCAAGTTTAGTGGATAATGATATTGATGAATCTGTTTTGAAACTTACATTACAATTCGTGTATGGATGTCTCTCATAATATCAGTGAAGATTCCAAGTATAACTTCTGTCTGACTATCAACACATTTGGTTTAAGCTTTAGACTTCAGATAAAATTGCCACAGCATAATTAGTAACTAATCCCTCAATATGAGGGCGATTATTTTATCTGCCAATTCATTAACAAAACGAGCTCTCATGGAAGTCTTTAATGTGAAAAGTGCGGCTTAAAACACAGCGGGAATGTATACATTAATTTTCAAAAATAGAAACTGGAATACAAACTACAAACTACTTTTTTCGGTACAAAAAACCGAAATATTGGGGTAAAAAAGATCCAGTTAGTTATAGATCACTTATTAAATAACAAAAATGTCCCCTCACCTCTTTGAGTGCAGTATTTTGACCATTATCGTGTTTTATTTCTGTAGTCTCTAACCCGAGGCAATCTGTTTACTTCACTTCTAACCCTACTGATTTTTAAACAAATAACCAAAATGTTATATGTTCAATGTTGGTAATTACAGTCACAGCGAATAATTTATTTTGACCTTCCTCTCTGTTACAATTCACAGAGCATTAGGTCATACATGCATTAAATATGCAAGTAATTATGAAAACACAATATTGACTGCGGAATATCAAAATATGTCCACTAAATTTTCAATTATGCATTGATACGTTAATACATATTTTATTTTGAAATACTAATGTCGACAGCAAAATATCAATATACAGACTTATTTTTCAATTATAATAATAAATCCCATTTGATTGAACAATTTCCTATAAAACCATGCGTCTAGTTTGCATGTCAGTAACATAAACATGCTACAGGGAACGTACTTTGTTGATCAAGTAAATCATTGTATTTGCATATTTCTTAAAGTAGCATAATATTTCATTCTGAGTTTCTTTTTATAAATTATAGATAACATACGAATCAACATAATGTTTGCATCATTACGAGCTGTCCATTGCAATGAGTTAACAAAAGCGTACTTCGGAGAAGGTTCATATGGTAAACAAAAAGAACCAAAATAAACTTCCCCGTGATGATGAAAATGCCATACACCTGGAAGATGCAATTGTTTTCACGATAAACATTCGCCTGTAGTACAATATACAGAAGGTACACTCGGCCAAACAAAACTTGAACGTTGACCAAATTTGAATGACTGCTGGTCATGTCCCATAGGCCATAACCAATGCCATAACCAATCAAAGCTTGTTATTATCATTGAAATGTGAGGTCACCTAATAGATTGAGACAATGAGATCGCTTAGATTGACTTCTGATGGTGCGATCTTACATTTATCAGCCTATAAGATTTATTGAACGTTCAAGTTTTGTTTGGCCAAGTGTACATGGTTCTCTGAATGAGAATTATGTTGATATACCAAGGTGAATAAATACGTTCATCTTGTTGATATACCAAAGTTTTCACGTTAGCTGTCCTTTCGTTGTTGCGCTTTCAATAGTCATTTCGTTTTATTCAGATATGGAATAACACTCCTTGACGACTCTTTATCACGCAAGAATAGTTTTTTGTTCATCAAGATTAGAAACATAATCATTAGAAACATTAGAACAAATACGTGCATTCTACTTCCTAAGAGAATTTTCTATTTATCAAATATACTGATACTAGGAAAACGCTTAGTGTAACGCGTTGATGAGCGAGCATTCGCACTGCATTCGATTTGATCTGCGTTTGCAAGTATCCGCTGCTCTACAGGCCTTGGAAGAGGAAGCATCAAGAAGGCAAGGATGAAAATGTAGTATACATTTTTCAAATATTTCAAGAGTATAAAATAAAATGTCCTTAAAATTACAACAAATTTTGAAAATAGTGACAGATTAGTCTTCAAATTGGCAAAAATACCTAAAATGACGGTCCCTGACCATGCGAAGTTTTAAGTTGATCGGTCAATCGGTTCCAGTTTAAATTTTAAAAATCACAGGAAATATGGTTTTAAATTTTAACCAATGGGAACAATGGGAGCAATGACTTTGCAAAATTTCAAATTGATCGGACCAACCAATCGAAAGATAGATTTTTTAAAATTTTAACCAATCACAGGATCCCGTCCAAAAACGATCCCAGAGACCGCTTAGATTACGTTAGTATGTGTGCAAAATTTCAGATTAATTGGTTGTGCGGTTTGACCTGGGCAGTGCAGGCAAAAAAAACACACAAAAACAGAAAGTGCCATAAGAGTACCGTGGTGACGCTCGCTCAGTTATAGAAACATTCATCGGATACAAATAAGCCGAGATCTCTAAACGTTTCCGTGCTCGTCCGTCGATGAAGGACTCCGCTTCATGAGAAGATCCACGTTCTTGTTGGCCTATTTCTCACGAGTCATGCCGGCAAGGTGGAACTCTTGATCTATATTCCAGTCAGTGGGTATGATCGATCACGTGACAGTGTGCTGGAGTCGCGATAACGCAGCCCGTTGATTGGCTCGCTCGAGTCAGCGATCACGCTTGATGTATTCACTCTCACGGACCGAGTCACTCTTCTCGCGCTCGTGTCGTGTCTTATCGCAGGATAAACACCGCCAGGGATTAATGGCAGATTCAGGGATGAATAATACAACTAGAGTAAACGTCGTCTGTTGTGAACTTTCATGATGATTTCAGGTGAAAAGGAACTGCAAGGTATCTCGAGTGCCACACGGCTGTGGCAATTCGTGTCGAATTGTGCAAATATAAATTCCTCGTTTTCCGATTTAATGTCTCTAATGTCTACTCCTTCCACGAGAGAATTGTAATAGAATCCACATAAAAGACATCTTGGGAAAATTATACTTTCTTACATTAAATTATCAACCAGTGAACTTCAGTGCTGGAAAAACGCATACAAATGTCAAGAAATTGAGATTTTTAAATCCGTATTCTACTTATTCATTTTTCTAGATGATAGTACGGAAAGTAGGTAAAAATAATTAAAATGAAAAATCGACCCAAACTTCGAATATCTATCGTTAATAATTTGATGTGTGTTCATGATCTGTCTTCATGGAAATAGAAGAATGAAATAAGTATCATATTTATTAAGCGAGCGTCACCACGGTACTTACTCTTATGGCACTTTCTCTGAGCGTCTTTTTTGCCTGCACTACTAGGTAAAACCACTTTACCAATCAATCTGAAATTGTGCATACATACTGTCGTAATCTAAGCGGTCTCTGGGATCGTTTTTGAACGGAATCCTGTGATTGGTTGATAACTGAGAATGCACTATAGCTCACACCGTTTGACGTATCAATTCTAAATTTTTCGCAGTTGTTAAATTCGTCTTATAAATTTCATAGAAATTTTAAATGTATTTTGTGATTTTTGAAATTTAAACTAGAACCGTTTGACCGATCAACTAAAACTTTGCATGGTCATTGGGACCAAAATTGTAGGTATTTTTACATATTTCCAGACTATCTGTCATTATCTTCAAAAGTTATTGTCATTTTAAGAACATTTTATTCTAAAATCTTGAAATATTTGCAAATTTATGCCAATAATTTCAATGATTATATCAGTGCTATCTTGATGCTTCAGTTCCAAGGGCTAGAGAGCAGAGACTTGCAAACGCACATCAAATCGCATACAATCCGAAGGCTCGCAGAGCGTTTTCCAAGTTTTAGAAAAATGATTTTTTAGAGAGATGAGTAACGGCATGGTCGACAAAAGTCTTGAGTTATAAACATCTCGGTGTAAGTAGAGTTACCACTAAATATACAGTTTACAAACTTCTCGAAGTCCCTTCGCTCCTTTAGCTGCTTGTTTACTTCAAATACTGGTTTGAATATCTCCCACCCCTCTGTGAGGCCGCCACTAGGCGCTAATGCATTTTAGATGGGTGACTAGTGGCGGCTTTTGCGTGGGTGGGCGATATTGAAACAATATTTGAACTGAACAGGCAGAAGGAAGCAGCGAAGTGACGCCTGAAGGTGATTGTCAAGTCAGAAGTATTCTGTTTCATTTCAATTTCATTTCATCGAAACAAAAAATATCATTGGCACGCTCTACCAAACATTATTTTCCAGTAGGTATGACAATGATATTTTCTCTTGAAATGAAATTACAAAGCTCCAGAGGAAGAAAGAGAATAATCAGTCGCATTTCACAACAGTGTTACATTCTGTAAACGTAGATAGAGGAATGGATACTGCTTAAAGTATTAGTTTACCCATAAAAACACTTCGTGTAAAAATACCAGCCAAGTCTCTTCAACTAAAAAAAAATATGAATCTAAAAATTCTGCACTGAAAAGTAGTGATATCAAAAAATTAGCCAAGTCAAAACTTTATTTGAAAATCAAAAAATACTTGGCGCATCGTGTACATAAATAGCTTGGAAGTATAAGCCAATTATAAATTATACATGAAATATACATATACATAGTATACCTATAATGCCCTAAAAAAAACGATGCGCCAAGTATTTTTTGATTTTCAAATAAAGTTTTGACTTGGCTAATTTTTTGAAATCACTACTTTTCAGTGCAGAATTTTTAGATTTCATATTTTTTTTTAGTTGAAGAGACTTGGCTGGTATTTTTACACGAAGTGTTTTTTATGGGGATATCACTCCTTTTTTTAGTTTATTCTAACAACTTGTGACACATATGAAATGAACAATTACTAAATTCTTTTAAAAAATCATCACCCTTTACAATTTCGTTACCACTAATGAATAGCAGCGTATGGTCCTAAATAATTGCTTTAAATGATCTTTCACGAAGAATAGCAAAGGTTTCATTCCAATCAGTCAACCCAGTTCCGAGATATGGAAACACTTCGGTTTTCAAAATGGCTGCTGAACTTTCTGCAATGCCACATAGAATTTATTTCTATAAATGATGTGTATCATTTTAAGCTTTCTGAATATGTATTTATTGTATAGGAGGGAATTATAATAATTAATACATTTGAATGACGTCATTTCCGGTCTCATAAATAGGAAAATTCTATTTGTACTGTTCATATTCCATAGAGATGGCCATCCGAATCGTTTGGCGCTAGTTTCATACCGATTTGTCTACCAGTTTTTGAGATATGACGTTACTTCCGGTTTAAAAATGGCGGCTGAAATCTCTGACCCCTTGAAGTATATTTGAAACATGATTACAATTTTATAAGCTGTCTCAAATAGTATATTTATTGCATCAAAATAAAAATTTGTGAGATTATTAAAATGTGTGACGTCATTTCCGGTTTAGGTAAAAGAAACTGCAAATATTATTGATTATAATACATAAAGTTGACCGTCTCAATTGTTTTGCGCTGGTTTCGTTGAAATCTATTTAGCCGTCTATTTAGCCGTTTTAGCCGTTGAAATCTATTTAGCCTACTTATCATGCATAAAGATGACCGTCTGGATCGTTTGGCGCAATTTTCGTTCCAATCGGTTCAGCCTTTGACGAGATATGACGTCACTTCCGGTTTCAAAATGGCGGCATAAAACCAGTTATAGCAAAAGGCACCTCAGACGCCAAAAGTGCATATGTGGTAAAAATTTTAAATCAATCGGTTCAGCCGTTTAGGCTGTGGCCTGTTTACCGGATTTAAATTCCAGGAGACTACTACTACTACTGAGATTAATATTATTAATATGAAAACCGCCCTAAAACACTGTTTTCACGGCCCTCTAGCGCGCAAAGGGCGTAACCTATTGTTCCCAAATTTGGTATATGTTGTAGGGTGGGCCATAGCTCGAAATTAAGATATATCGCAAAAATGTGAGATTTTCCAATTTTAAGATCCAGTAGGCCGAAAATGCCACTTTGATGCTTACAGTAAAAGTGGGTTTGCTCCAGCCTTTTTAAATGAGTGTGTGCGCGCGCCGTACGACTTGGCTGGCGTGGAGCGACCGCTCCACTAGATTTTAACACTAAAAAGACATTTGAAGGTTCATTTAATAATCTTTTTTTTTAGATATTGACGCGCATGTTGAAAATACTGGGAAAACGCTCAGTGTAACGCGTTGATGAGCGAGCACAGAACATGCAACATCCCCAGTCTCGATAAACGACACGGCACAAGACGATTTTCTCTGTGCAACTTTCCAATCTCCATATAAATACTCTGGATGAATATCAGATCCATTGTGTCGTGACTTTCCTACATACTTTTTCCAGCTTTTGACAACCCATACTTAACTCGTAAAATTACAATAAATACTTGACTGATTAGGCTAAACATGTGTAAAATTTTAGATAATGTTGGTCTTGATCACCATGCAAAATTTGAACTTAATCTGAACATTTTGATTGTCGACCAATCAGAAGATATTATTTAAACTTAAAACAAAATGGAGGATTTGGCCTTCGTACTGCCAAAGATAATTAGTACTGCATCCGATTTGATATGCGCTAGTTTAACTGTAAATTGTGCTGCTCTACAGGCCTTGGAGCAGGGTTGAAAATCAAGTATACATTTTACAAATATTTCAAGATTATGGAATAAAACGTCCCTAAAATGACAAAACTTTTGTAAATAACGACAGATTATACTGAAAATTGGCAAAAATACCTTAAATGATGGTACCAATGACCATGCGAAGTTTTAAGTTGGTCGGTCAATCGGTTCTAGTTTAAATTTCAATAATCACATGAAAAATAGTTTTAAATTTTTTACCAATGGGAGGATTTGGCTGAAACTTTGTATGATTGAGTATAAATTTATAATGTTGGTTGCAATGATTTTGCTAAATTTCAAAATGATCGGAGCAACCAATCGAAGGATATTTTTTTTTAACTTGAACCAATCACAGGAGCCCGTCCAAAACGATCCCAGGGACCGCATAGAGTACGTTAGTATGTGTACAAAATTTCAGATCGTTTGCTTGAGCGGTTTGACCTGGGCTGTGACCACAAAAAAAAAAAAAAACATAGAGAAAGTGCCATAAGAGTACGGTGGTGACGCTCGCTACGCCTGCTCAATTAGTTAAATTCTCGCATAAAATTGATAAGATTTGCCATAAGAATGACTTATTTTGTACCTAGGTACATAATATATACACACATATATACATATATAACACACATACATATATAATTTTTTCAGAATTATCTCGCCCCACAATTTAAGTAGAATGCACAATGCGCTATTTGGAACAGTTTATAAATAGCGGCTGAATGATCTTAATGAGAAATTGTATTGTATAATGTAATATTTGTATTGTATAAATATTTTCTTTTAATAAAATGAATTTCTCTCTCAGGATGTAAAGTCTGTTGTTATGGCATGGAGTTTAGTTAGATAGTACGTATAAAGTGGACAAGTGCATAAAACGACAAATTAATTATACTAGTTCAGCATCATTGTAAATAATGTATTGAATAATAATAATAGCTCAAAATCCAATTATTCTGACAATTCCATGATAGATTGAACCATGACAACAAGCAGTCTGATATATGTCTTAAAGTTGAAATAAGCAGTGCATTGAAGTTAAAACTTGAGTTAAAGTTACGATTTAACAAATGGCAAAGTAGAGATTCAATCTTGTTTTGGCAGATTACTCGAAACGGGGTGCTTTATGGTTGGCAGGGCAGTATTCGAGTACACTATTCACCAAGCTATTATTAAAAACTGAACTTAACCCAGTATATCCTGAGTCCTGATAACGAAGATCAGTGAGAGATAAAGACAGCGTCATCGGTCTCGCCGTAACTACGAGTTATCCTTGTCTTCGATCGTAACTTGCAGTCGTATAAATTGATCTTGATATGTTTCGTTACGTGTTTATTGCTCGCGGGAGTCATCTTCTGCTGAAATAGCTGTCGCCATCTTGGTGAAATGTCACTGAGACTTTTGACAGACGAATGAAGACTTCGTTCTACTTCAGTTTTATGATTCTGTGGAAGTGTAAAAGAAGTCTCTTTACTTCCGTTCAGTACATTACACTTCTTGTGAACGATTACGACTTTAGATGAACCGCGCTGTAAAGAGGATCTGCAGACTGATGGTCTGAAATGTCTAAGGAGAAAACCACTGCCGTTCCAAGATTTTGAGCTGTCACTGGCCATGGGCTTTCAAAAAGTGATTGAAAAATTAAATATTGAAATGGGGAATAGGTGAATGTTGAGATTATATTTTGTTTACATACAGAATAGCCTCAAAGAGCAATGTGAAATTTTATTATATTTTTTTATTCATATATTTGAATTTCACATAATTAATTTATTAGTTTTCGACATTTCACTCCTCTGCAAAAACAAGCTGTACGTCACACGCCGTGTTCCCTGTGTTACGTGATGCATAGAACTGGTTCTGGCTAACATTATCTAGACGGCCCCAAACTTTGTAAATTCGTTCCTTGAAAACTATTCATCACACAACAAAAATAATTCCACGTCTGTCTTCAACAACATCTCAACTTTCATAAAATATTTATTGTTCTAAAATCTAAACTTCACTTCACTTCCCTATTGAGGAAAAGGTGTGAAGAAGGAAAAGAAAAGTGAATGAAATGAAATTAAGTTTTGATGAAAATGCAAGCCAACATGCTGATTATAAGAATGCGCCCTGGTAGCATCGAGTCGGCAATCCGAAGGATCTGGGTTCGAATCCAAGTCGGGGTGTGAGCTTTTATTTCACATGCTTCTTCCTTGACCTTACTGCAACTGTATATTACAAAGTAATACAATTTAATACGTAAAAGTGTGATACAGTGATACAGTATGATACTTACCTATGATAGTAAATTTTAATAAAATGTAACTGTGAGTGCTAATAGAATAGCCACAGAAGAGCCGCCCTGTGAATTGCTTCTAGGTATGAAGAACGGATAATATTTTGAAAGTATTAGATTTCTGATTTAACTTTCCATTTTCCCGAAATTCTTTTTCCCATTTCAACAAATATAGTGATTCAACTGATCATTGAGGATAAAAATAGCAAAATATGTCGGTTGAATAAATGTTTATTCATCGATACATGTTATGAATCGCCGATTTATTTTTATCTGTGAATGATTCTGGAACACACTCGCCCGCCTCACGGGTTGAATATATCGGTCAAACGAGGAATTGGAATAGTGATAAGGCCATGAATGTTGACCCCAGCAAACAATCATCTCATCAATTCGGAAAAAATCGAATGTTCCTCTTCAGTATCAGATATCACGCGTTTCTTAAACACCAAGGAAGAACAACTCAATAAAATTTGTTCTAGAATAGATTTATTTATTAATACCATGCAACAGTCCCGTAAACCGCTAAAATCTCTTCCAAAAGGGTTTGATTATTTTTACTTGATTTTAAAGGTTCTTAACGCGAAACTCAATTTTGTCAATTTAAATTTTCTTCGTGGTTGACTTGCTTATTCGATGAATCTGAAAACATTATAACGCAAATGCTAAGACTGGAACACATGTTTAAAAGTAGTCGAACAATCGAACTTTTGTGACACCCCCCAGATAAATCTTCCAGACCGCAAACTTTTGAGTGGATTTACTTCGTATCCAGATAAAACAAATAAGAAGATCAGTTGGATAGAAGAATATCCACGTACTAAGACTTTACGAATTAATCCAATATTTCTATCACATTGAAGTAAAATTATATGAAATTCACTCGATGTACAAAATCCCAATATTTTCACAAAATTTTCAGATTTTTTTTTTGTATGCCATTAAGTGGAAAGTTCTGTCATTACTGTCATTGGTCTAACAAGTCTTTTGTACTCTTGGTATATTTCTTGCCAATTAACTGTCATACATAATGCGTAGGGTTGTCAAAGTATTTATGTTGACGTCACGAACTTTAGAAGTGTTGGTTTGTTCACAGCTTATCGTGTTTGATGAAACATGGCATGTATAATTCTTATTTCTGGTGTATCCTTTGATGTTTGAAGTTGTTAAATACACAGAAAGAGAAATGCTCTGGGCCATTTGTATGAGTCCAGTTTGTTAAACCCAGGAATTCAGCCGAATGAACGCAGATTATAATTCAACCAGCGTGCAAAGCGCCACTTTCTCTGTTAGTTTTTTGTTTTTGCTTTCGCCTGCACTGTCCAGGTCACAAGGATCAACCATGCACACACACGTTATAATGCCACACCGCCGGTCATGTGTATAATTCTAAGAAAAATCCTCCGAAAAGTGATAATAAACCGATGGTCCTATCAAGTTCAAATTTTGCAAAATGTCATAATATTTTAAAAATGTTGATAAAAATCGGTCAATAACGACATATGGTTATTTAAAATGTGACCTTATTTGAAATACTGTTTTCTAGAGATAATATTAATAAAAATAAATGTAAAAATAAGGTTTGTCTTGGCTGCTGTGTCCAAGGTCTGGGGAACAGCAACTTTCACACCACATATTAATTGAAATACAATTTAAAGATCGCTTATCAACGCGTTACAAAGAGCAATGGACTAAATAGCTAATGCACATTGTTATGTTCAAAATTCCCTGCCACCACATCCTCCTTTTCTTGCATTTTGTATGGTAAATAAATAAATATCGTATTATGTAACACGTAGGTATTTGTAAATTTTTTTTTAATACAATCATAATGTTTTGTTAGTGTATAAAAATCATGCCATATCTTCTTATTCATTACTCACAAAGATTTTAAGCTTTCCATTAACTTGTAAAAAAAATTCAACTTCGCTGAAAAAACTGGGCAGATTTGCACAGACGAGAGTATAAGACAATAAAAGATTGGGTTATTGATAATGTGTTTACTTTGTAAAGTTAATCGCCGGTTGAAGTACATCACATGAACCCAAATAATAGAACGATGAAATAAAACATTTATGTAAATAAATATTATTTCATAATCAATAGCACAGAATCTTACACATTGTCAACTCAAAATAAATCTTCGACGTCAAAACTACTTTGGTGTCAGAAGCAGGATGAATCTGGCACCTCCACAAGTGATACTACGCAGTTCTGTAAAAATCAATAGCGAAATCACTTCCCTTTATAAAATCACGTTCCTATATTTTACTGATATTCAGATATATTATAGATGGTCATTTAGTCCGCTGTTTTTAAAACCTAATGGACGTGAGATTAAATGGAGGGAGATAAACTTGACTCTTCCCTCCTCCCCCCCGCATCCATAAGGATGGAGTATTTCTACGCCAACGTCTGTCTATAGAGAATTATTATATATTAATAAAATACGTTATGGGGAGAAGGTTAGTTTGTAAAATTAGTATAGTGGAGACTGATGGCACTACATTTCACTAAAATCACATTATTCGCTTGATTAATTCAAAGATTTAATTTGATTAATTAATTGATTAATTTTAGGGCCATATTTCTATGATCCACCAATAGTTTGTATTTAAAATACATAATTTAAATTAACTGTTTATATTTAGGTTCACATTTTCTCGCTATTAGTGTGTAAATAAAAATAAAAAACTGTAATTACTTGTAAATCCAAGTGACCTTCTGGCCATGCGTACAGATGGTCGTGAGACAACATGGTGTCAGCAGCAGGAGAGTCGTTAATGCTATCTCTCTCTCTCTCTTCTGTTGCAGCGATGAAGTCGGCACTGCTCTACTCGCAGGATATATTAACGGCGCACGCGTGCTGCAAGTTGCACGCTAAACACGCAGCAGTCGTCAGCGCTGTCTACACACTGGTTAGCCATTGTTTACTACCTGTAATAACCATCAATAAACTTGAGAAAGAAAAATCAATTTATTGATGGATGTCCTTAAAATATTGTTGACTTAAATGTCCGGCATTATCAATATTAAAATACAACAATATTTAAATTAATTAAAAATATAAGCTATTGGTATGTTGATATTTCCCTGAAATAGTGTAATGGCAAAGGATGAGTGATTGTGAGGGTGATAGAGAGATTATGATGTAGGAAGAAGGGAGATGGAAACCACTTGATTGAACATCATCACTGTCTGCAAAAACATATTCCAAAACTAATATATTGAATGAGATCGCATTCACTGAACAAAACTCACCAAGGTCGATATATTTTGTCAATTAAATATTTTACAAAGAAGTCAAAGTCAATAAGTTAATGACTAATATCTGGATTTGGCCCAAGATTACAAACGTAAATAAAAGTAAAAGGTTGGTCCAATTAGTTTCATGTATATAGGATCAATCCAGCGGTGTGAGCTAAAGGTCATTTCTCGTTTCAATCAGTCGGAGGCCTTTGTAAAATGAATATAAATAAATCAGTGATTCAATGATCAATATGGTGTCCGCTTTTCAACTTGATCAGAAGAACTTTCAAACCTAGAGGAAGAAGGCAGAATAGAATTATGTTTAACTACAAAATATCGAATAAAGTTAGTATATTTACCTCCTGTAGTGAAAAATACAGTCTGTTTTTTCTATGTTTGAACTCTCTACAGACCGAGACACCGTCAGTTGTTCTGCTAGGCCGAGAGAGACAACATTGCAAGGTGAGCGCGAAATGAAGTCTTTCTCGGCCTAGCAGAACAACTGACTGTGGCTCCATCTGGTGAGAGTTCATACAGTAAAAAAACTGACTGTACGTCTACAACGTTATACCAGAAACAATACCAGAATAGATCACTCTCCTATTGACACCAACTCTACACATTTTATAACTAAATGCCTCAGTTTCCTCAACGTTTATGATTTAGAATTGGCATACTCGTAAAAACTATATTAAAAAGTTCATGATAGACAACGATGACTTTATTTTCAATTTAGAATTTAATTAAGTATAATGACAACAAATTACTTGCAAGATAAAAGTTACGCCATTCAAGCATATCACATTTTTCTCCGAGAAGTCTCCGAAAATGTCCCCCTTGTGGTCTATTGACACACATACTATTGCAGCACAATTGCAATTCCTACATTCGCTGTGGATTGCTTCAATACAATCTCACGGAAGATATGCCATATATTTGTAATATTTCTAATGAATAGCCATAATTTTACCACTATAGTTAAATTATCGTTAAATTCCTTTTAAAATTAATACTCATCCTAGGTTATATTTAAGAATCCTCGGGCTCTAAAAATAAAGAACACAAATTGCATTTGTAATTTTAATTACACTCTTTCTAAAGCTGCTACATACTTTTTTGATGTTAATACGTACATAGTAGGTAGTGAATTACTTCTATAGTTTCAATAGATTCAAAGGCAAAAACTTTTTTGAGGTCAGCACTGCATTAATTTCATAATTTCAACCGCTTTTGATTCAGTTATTATTTTCACTCCGCTCGAATACTTGGTTATTATCGCGAGACGAACGTCATCGATGTGGGATAATAGAGTTGAACCCTTGAATGTCAGCAATTTACACGCAGGCATTCAAGCCGACACGATTCGATACAAACTAGAGAGAAAAGTCTCTTTAAAATGAGACGGAATGTCGACATTTTCCATGGAATTGGTTATTCTGATTTCATTCTATTAAAGTTGAGAGACATTTTAATAATGAATGGAATTGATTCGAGATTATGTCTCACTTGAAGTATCAAAATGAAGACGAAGTGTTACTAAGAAAACAATCTAAAATTTTTAATATTTTTTCGCGAAAAGTTTTACGTGAACACCGTGAAAATAGAATTATCTGAAAATAATTAGATTCTATCTTTTACTCTCTATCCCTCTCTTCACGTGCGTTGAAAAAAGAAGGGGTAAAGATTTTAACGACTTTGTTCAAACTTTTCTGTATTTTTCGTTGTTTGTATTCTACTTGCCGATATGGCGCCTGCCTTTCTTACCATTTTACCTAATGGCTAAACTTTTCTACCAAATATTTCAAACAAGAAAAAAAGGCAGTGCATATCATGCCAGAAGGGACAGGTTTTCTCGTTGGCTTGTAATTGCTTTGCGACGAATATGTCATGGTATTAGGGAACACACTATACCTTGTGTCAAGATTGCTTTGCGATTCTGACAGTTTAGCGGGGGTCGGGGATGAGAGGAGGGGGTGATGGAGGATATAAAAGTTGTTGCCAATCAAAATGTGGAGCCTACGCGGCACTGAGTCTAGAGTGCGTCATTGAAAGTGTCGTGTTTATACTTTAGCTTGGCAGACATCACTTTGGTCCATGGGAGGAGAATAGGCTAGGTATGTATCCCTCTTTTATGTGTGTAGTTCCTATCTTGGACTGAATTCATATCTGTCAAGCTAGAATGCAAACATGAAATTCAACACAACAATTAAGAGGAGGGTTAATTTTCAGATAATTGACTTAAATAATGGTTCTTCCACATTCCGGTTTTCTCTACAAAAATTGATCAAGTTTAGTTTTGATCACAATGGGCAGTGGGGGCTACAAATTTAACGAAAACTAAAAATATGTTCCGAAGGCACTACGATTGACGCCAAATTTTACCAATTTTACCTGTTTTTACTGGTAAAAATTAATTGTAAATTTACCGGTAATATTACCATTTTTTAAATTACTGGTAATTTCACAAATTTATGGCACATTGAGAGTGACGTTTTTCAACATTTTTGTTGAAAGACTTTGGCCATTTTTTCAAGAGAGTTCACACGTTTTATTATTCCTAAAAATGTTTTTACTGAATAGTTTGATCAAAATTTTAGCACTTAAAATAAACTTTATCCGCCTCCTTGCATCTCGAATACATATTGTACTTTATCTTGACCATCGTTTTCAAATTCTCTTGCGGGTTTTGAGTATGTTCTAATATAAACTATAAACTATTCAAGGATAATGCAGACGAGAAGGAGTTATTTAATATAGAATTCCATAAACTAATAAAATTGCGATATAACCTCTTGATGAATAGTTTACAAATGAAGTCCAGCTGATTCTAGCGGCCATCTTGAGATTCGAGACATGTGCTCTACTGCCACACATTCTACTGCAACGAATAACAACTTCCAGTAATGGCGGAAGCTGAAAATGCTGCCTACAAAATCATCGGCTGCAACGACGTTATTCACATCAATGAAACGCAATTATTATTGAAAGTGTCCTTCTTTCATTTGGTTTACTCTTTATAGCAGGCTCTAAATACAATAGAATCTGTTTCTTTATTGCAGTTTTATAAGAAGAAAAGAGAAAAGTAATTGTAATTGTATCATTAAAAATGAAAAGGCGAGCTTTCTACGTCGCTGGAAAACACTCGATATTTTAAACTCTACAATGGTTCACCAATTATGTATTCAGCTAAGGCGGCTGTAACGAATTACTTCTAATACGCTCTATTGCTCTGTTTTCACTCCCAATTTAGGATAAGGAACGGTGAAAACGGATTACCCAATATTCTTTCTCCTTCACAAGTGAAGTATAATGCATTTCCTCTCGAATGGGCTTTGAATCGAACCTGAGTGAAGAAAGAAGCGTCCTAATTGGTGCTGAAGCTGACGGATCTGCTGAACAATCTTTCTTCCAGCACAATACATTATCCAAAGATCCGTGCAATTATTCACTGTAATTGGCGCAAACAGATTCTATCGACTCTGGCTTCTCGCCTCGATGTTAATTAGGTATTGGATGATGAATATCGCAAACCCGCAGAGAAGAAAAGACTCTGAATATAATTTAAATCTCCCATTTTCTACGAATTAATTAACACAGACATGATAGACGTATTCATATTTCGATGATAATGAAGTTCCTCAAGGACGTTCTAATTAACTCTATTTTCATCTGGCGAGTTCATCGTCGCTCGCCGGAGGGTTAACAATTGATCTTCCCTTCTGACTCGCTCTCCTATGTTCGAATGTTCGGACTCTAATGGAACTGGTGGACCCTGGGGACGGCCGCGAGCAACCTATCACAGGACCACGTCGACACAACGACGAAGCAATCTGCTTAGAGAGATGGTCGAAGTGTTCGAGCGGGATAACTCACGAGGATTGCTCTCTGACGGAAATCGTCTTTGACGGACACCACGCGAGGACTTTTGTCGTGTAATAGGCTCAAGTTTAGAGTAATGGAGCGAAGAGATTCGTTTGGTTTGGGCTTGTGGAAGTGCAAGGGGTTTGATCGGTGGTCTGGGGACGATCTCGAGGAAGATTTGAAAATCGAACTGTGTTTCCATTGTTCAATGAAAACGTTGAATCATTCCACTTTTCAGACATTTGTTGATAAATAAAACAAACCCCATCTTATGAGGTTGAATAACATGCACCAATCAATCAGTTTTTAATATAAATCTTGATTTCTTCGTTTATTGGAGTAAAGCAAATTGCCAATATTTGTCTAGGAACTTTTTAAATGCGTAGGCCCAATATTATAATATTTGATTGGTAAAATACTTTAACAAATATTTCCGTCATACATTATTTTGAAAGACAATTGAGAAGTAATGTTTACTAAAGCGAATGCTTTAATAAATCGAGAAAGTTTTCCCTTTCTTGTCAAAAAAAATAAATATTGAGCTAGCTTTTAACGGCTTTCTAATTTTATCCAGAAGATATCTTAAATAAAACAAGTGAAGTTTCGATTATCTCTACATTGATGAAAGTGAAATTGTATTTTGACACCGCTATTGTTTGGATTTCATATCGAACAATACAAACAGTACCATTCCATTGGTATTATATTTTTAAAACAATAAAAACTACTCAGTCTTAGTTCTTATAAATAACATTTTACATAATCTGTTTTGAGAGAAAATGAACAATATTTATTTTCCATTACGTTCAGAGACCTCCCTTCCAGAACAGACAGCGAACTGACGTCATAATGCACAACGTGGGGTGGAGGGGAAGCTGTAAGGACGATTAAACAGCAGGTAATGAGAAGCAATCTCTCTGGGCAACAACCGCAACAAGATTGCTGTGAGTGTATCAAACACAACTCGAATTAGAATAAAGATGTTCCTCGTAGCGCTGTTGAGTGGTTGTTGGTCACAACAGAGACTTGGCGATGAATACCACAACAATAGAGGGTTTCAAATGCGTTTTATTGCAGTCGGAAACGTAATCTAGTAATGGGTTTCGTCCAGGGGTTTGTGTCAAAGTTGTGAGATGCTCGTTGGGCGCCAATACAACAAAAGGACAATATGTATCAGACACACTGGTTGCTCGTGATGAACACTCTCGGGGTGGCTGTTTCAATCACTCAAGGGGGGTTTGAAGATGGAACTTGAAACAATTGCGCCATCTTCTGGTTGAATACAAAGAGAGATGATAAATGTATTGGAAAATACTTGGGAAATAGTATTGTATCTTCGTCTCGCCTGAGGTCTTGAGCAATTTCAAGTAAGACGGCAGCCAGTCTGCCTTCTGTCTTCATTACTAGAGAACGCAAGATTAAAATATCTGTTTTATTATAAATTATAATTACATTATTCTGCTTTAGACGTGAAACCTATTTCAGCCATATTGCATTTATAAAGGTTATCATGCAACCGGTCTACACTAGCCAGCCTTATGCTCTTCAGCAGGAGAATTAAATTAGGTAAATAATTTATACAAGTTGTGGGTGATGAGGAATAATAATGAGGAAGAATCGCAGCAATTATTATACCTACCTACTTTTTGTTGGTTTATTGTCTAAGGTTGAATCCAAAATAAAACGTCGTATTATTAATACGTAACAATGACGCATTTCATTCCCTAAATCAGATTTGATAAAGCAATAATTATAAATTTTTATAATTAATTCAATGCGATCATGAGTGTTGATATCGAAGTGTTTGAATGTCTAGAAATGTTTAATAGGTCCTACCTACTTCTATGCCTTTAGCTAAAATATTGATATTGCTACTTCCAAACTTTCATCTCGATTGGTTCAATATTGGATGGTTGCTAGGTCTTTAGAAAGCAAAAGCAGACATAAAAACTCTCGTACCACTTGATGAATTATTTCAAGTTATTCGAAGATAATATTTTTGCTGGCTGATTTTTTTATATAATTCCGGCTGCTTCAGTTTCGGTTTTCAACACAGTTTCTCAGAGTTTCAAACAAGTATCTAAGCTAAACGTTTGTGTTGTTAAATTTTCTGTAAACCACTAAATTGTTACAACTAAGATACGATGCTGTAAAGTTCGAGCCTCGTCGCGTCGTAATGGTTTGATGAGCTTTTGGTTTGCAAGAATAGTTTCTCTCGAACACCAGTGGCATTAATGTCGTCTCGGCGCTTGGAAGAGTTGAGAACTTCTCTCAATGTCTGTTTGTCACCTCTGTTTCAGAATATCGCCATCTTGGTGGTTCTCTTGTCCAGCTGGAGAATCGGCTTCAACGTCAAACGATCCTCGGAACTGGAAGATGTTTACTATGGTGAGTTTACTAGGAGCACTGTCGGCAAAGTTACTTTTAAAATGTACTTGTCCAATATTCTATCACTATCAGTGTTACAGTTACAGTTACTTGATTGCATAAGTAACACTGATACAGTTACAGTTAGGCAGCAGTTACTTTCACAGATTCTTTATTTTAAAAAAATCTGTGAACCTCTTACGTCATAAATAATACACAAATAAATATGAATTTAACCTAACAAAGCTAAAAAGACAAGAAAATAGTCTTTCTTAGAGGCATTTTCAAAATATTTAGCATTTTTAACCTTTTAAAAACGACGTTTTGGACTTTTTTTGACTTTTTGGACTTGGATATTCAATGGAAACCAACTAAATTTGTAAATTTGTAGTCAGTTATGTTACTCAAAAATTGTAACATGTTACGAATACAAATACTTTATTTTCAAAGTAACACGTATTTTTTACATTTTTTTTATTTTATTATTTTTTTTACTTCTGGACTTTTTTTACTTTTTGGACAGTTACTTTTACTCGAAAAAGTTTACACGTTACCAGTAATATCTTACTTTGTAGCATGAGACTACTCAACACTGGTGAGGAGTAACAAGATTTTTTATGAAATTAGTAATTAGTGTATTACTTACTTAGAATATTTAAGGCACTTCAAAATAATGAGTATAAAAATCATTGAAAAATATCAATCAATACTGGTAAACTTTTTGAGATATGCAATGATTTACTCTATTTACTTATAGATACATAATTTGTGTTGCAGTTTCAGTAGAAAAATAAATCCATGTAACACAAAAAGCACTATGATGAGCCATTAAAAAATAGATTGACTTTATAATTTCCATAACGTCTTTGCCCTGTTTATATGACCTCTTGTCTCGGGTAAAAGTCACACACAAATATCATTTGGTCGCACGGGAACTGGACATCCTCGTCAGCTCTTCTTGAGTCTTGACTGAGGCTTTTTGTGGATTTTCTCAGTCGATATACAAATGTTGGGACGTTTTCTTTCAAAAAGAACGCAACCAACTCATTCCTCCACCTTCAACATCATAATTATGTCTCAATCATCATCCTCATAACTATTCTACGAGAAATCCTAGAAATGCCTGATTTATACATGGAAAAGAAATCCTTGAAAAGGTGAGTGATGTTGTAGGTTGGAGGGAAGGAACTGAACTTGAAGTTTCTCCAGCATTTGTATGGAAAGACTGGAAATCAAAGAAACCACAATCAAGTAAGTGAAGCACTGCTGCTGAATACTGAACTTGAATAGCAGACGAAAAAGCTATACTGAGCTAACTGCCTTGGCGCTTAATGACTTCTTTATGCTGACGACAATGGACCAGAGCTTTCAACATCTTTTGAACGCCGTTAAAGTTAGATATGACCATTGTTGTCAATTTAAAGACGGGCTCAATTAATTGTTTTGGCACGTAATCAACATTTTAAATTTCATCACTGTTAACAATTGAATTAGAAAGTCGCTCAGATTAAACGTTTAAAACCTTAATCACTGTTAACAATTGAATTAGAAAGTCGCTCAGATTAAACGTTTAAAACCTTAATCACTGTTAACAATTGAATTAGAAAGTCGCCCAGATTAAACGTTTAAAACCTTAATCACTTGAACAATTGAATCAGAACACTTATTTTACAAAAAGTTGATGATAGGTAAATGAGCAATTAAAAAGTTGAATCATAACACAAAACTCATATGATTTACCCTACTTAAAGTTTTCAACATATTTTGAACAAAATTCAAAAAATCGTACAAAATTTCTTACAAAATGCATGAAAATGCTTTTTGCTACGCTTTGTACGTGTCATTTAATAGTGTGTTGATGTTGTATAATATACTGCTCCGAAGTACCTAGTAAGTACCTAATGTAAATTCAAATATTGAAAACCACAAAAAACATAAATAGCGGACGGTTATTTTTGGAGGCAGCTGGACGGATTGATTTCAAATTGTCAAAGCATTGAAATAAAACGAAAATCTGTGTCCCGATGATTTGAAAAAATAATGTTTTAACTCTTGTTGCCGAGGAGGGTCAATTGGAGTAATTTTTGGGCTCTTGCACCCTGCCACGAAACAAAAGCAAAAAATACATTATTTAAGTCTATTATAAGGGTCAGTCTTTCAATACTCTGCTAGCTTTTAAACGATTGATTAGGACTGTATTGTCATGGCAACAACCAATTGACAGACAGAGTTTTGTACTAACTTACTGTTAACAGCTATAATTGAGACTTTAGCCGAGTATTAAAAGACCGGCCCTTACAGTAAAGTGCAACAAACAACTAAGTATAATATTTTTAAAGTATGTAGTGAAATATTTACTTCTACACTAAATACAAATATCGACTTGTCCGATTTCTTTATCTTAGGGCCGTAAAGTCTTAATTAGCTGTTAACAGTAAGTTAGTACAAAACTCTGTCTGTCAATTGGTTGTTGCCATGACAATACAGTCCAAATCAATCGTTTAAAAGCTAGCAGAGTATTGAAAGACTGGCCCTAAATCAAGCAATTAATGGTCAGTTATTATCTATTTAAAAACAATAATAATTTAGATGAAAGTGTCGACGGTTTGTAATCATTCCAGTTTTCCCAATGTAGGGTCAAAAGGTCAAACGGTTGCAACGAATCGTTAGTGATTTCTTATAGTCACTATCAAAACACACTATCTTGGTATTATTTTACGATTAAATTATTCTGAGGCATTTACGGCAACACGAATATTGGGTAAATTCACGGTGTTATGGAGCAGAACACGCGAATTAATACTTGCCGAGAATAACACTTTTTATGTGAAACTATAAATTTCAGCCATTTGTAATCCTCTTAACCGTTCGTTTTATTGCGTCACCTCTAAAGTATAGATTTCACATCGCATTACTCGACATATTTCGAACAGTTCATAAAATAGCTCAATTGCTGGATTTGAAATCAATCACACAATTACGTATACAATATATTTTAAAGGGCCTTAGGGCCGGTCTTTCAATACTCTGTTAAATTAGTTAACACTACATAGTGATCATTCAAGGACAGGCATTGGTTGTTGTCATGATAATCTAGTCCTTATCAACCGTTTAAAAGCTAGCAGAGTATTGAAAGACGGCCCTTAGAGTTTTATTTCTTACACCTTAATGATAGGAAAAGGTTAGTTCTTCACTTTTCTTTTTATAAGATCACACAAATGGTAATTAAATTACTGGAGATGCAATAATAACAGTTTTAGTCTTCATTTGTATTGTTTGTTTTGATAAAATGTCAGAAATTAATGAACAATTAAGAGGAAGCACGATTAATAAGACGACTAAGAACCTCCGCCGTTCTTAGATTGCGACCTCTCGTTGAAAGTGGAATCTATGATGATGAAGAATACAGTAATAGAATTTACTGTGAATTTCTCTTTGTGTAACATTGACCACTTAAAAATAGTATCTCCTAAAAAATGTGAGCAGTTATATTTTGTATAATATCCTGAATTTGAAATTCGGCGATTTCAAAATGTCAGAACAGCTCGTATTTTACAGGGGATCAAAAGTAAACGGGTGCGAAGTAATGCACACTCGTTCCCTCGACGTTTTCGTTGAAATATATTCTATTTTCAACGAGACGGTCACTTCTAGAGAATCGTTTTTTATGGCTAGGATCTTCCTCTTTAAGATGTATAGGTGCGGGTCCACTCAATATTTTCCCAGAACTCGAAAAGTTCAGAACGTAGAGCGTTCAAACTTTGCAAATGTGATTTGGACAGCATTGTTAACCTGTGTGTCAATTTCTGATATATAGCATTGTAATGCAATACGTAACAAAAATGCGTGTTGTGTGTTTTCTTATATTCAAAAAATTGAGGTTTCATTTCAAACCTAGTTGTCAAGTCAAAACACAAAATACACGAATGTGAAACCCGTTCATATTGTAGCGCCTTTGCGTGGGTAGCAAGCACGTAAAGTAGAAGGACAAAACAATCTTCGCTGTCAATGTCAACAAAGAATACAATCTGAGAAAGCAAGGAAACCCGAAGATAGGAGCATAGCATACCAGCATAATAGAAAACATATAAATAAACAAGGTTGTATGCAATTCAGTAATATTATTAGGTATATTTAGTTGTCAACATTTAAAGAAATATATATAAATTGAAGTACTGTACCTACATTACTTCTTACTCTTTGTTTGTAGGTAGGTTTTTTGGCAACTTGAAATTAATTGATTGGAAATTTAGCCAGGCTGAAGCAGTGAATGATAAGGCCAAGAGCATAGTGGATAAGTTTGATGGAGGAGATGGAAGAGGGTAAAGCATGGGACGTAGTTGAAGAACGAGATGGGCAACATCTGGAGCTCTTTGGTAAAGGAGGTTGGGAATGAGGAAAGAGGAGAGGGAAATGGTCAAGAAACATACTAGCACGAATTAATTCTTGTGAGGATTAAAGATTTCATTTAAATCGGTTTACCTGATTCAAACTAAATGAACCCGGATCTGTTAAATTATAATAAATTAATTACTAAAACCTGAATAACACGATTCAAGTTTCCTTGAATTCAACCCTTTCAAGGGGGTTGAATTCAAGACTTGAATCGTCTAAATGAAAATATCGAAACATTTAACGCGCGTCCAAGTTTTGAATTCAAGACATCTCTTCAGCCTTTTCAATTAGAACATGACCTATTTTCCGTCAAGTCTTGAAATACTTCAACCAATTGTTAATTTCACCGCAACTTCAGTCAACAACAAACATTAAATCGTCTAAATTCTCTTTCATGGTTCCTTGAAATCAAGGGTTGAATTCAACCCCTTCAATGAAACTTGAACCGTGTAATTCAGGCTTGACTCATTACATGAGTTAGTGACTGACCAAAGAGACACACAATCAAATGTCATATGGAAACGCTCGCTTCTTCTTCCAATATCTGAATGCTCCCTGGGGTAGGGGGGAGGGGGGAGGGCAAGGAGACGAACGCGCATTTGCCAGCTGATTAGCGCTCAATTAGCTCGAACGCTGAGAGCATCCCTAATTCGATTAATAGCCACTCTTCAGAGATAACTTGACGATCGGCCACAACTTCATCCAAGAACTTGCCTTATTAGAGTAGATTTTGTGGCAGAAAATCACTTAGGAGTTGGAGAATGTGAAGCCATCGTGGCTATGTCCGCTGGAGGAGCTACTTGGTTGGTGACGTCACAGCCTTCAACATGTAGAATAGGATGTGTAATATGTGGTCAAACTCCAAACTACGAGTAATATTGAGTAATATTTTAATTAACCAGGTCAAGGGCGTGTCAGGTAATTTTTTGAATGTGGGTGGGGGGGGGGGGGGGAGAGAGGGTGACCATTACAAAATATAATAATAGGCTTATCCGTTAAAACCGAGAACACCAAGATTTTTTTAATAAATACATTTTTTTTATTTTTTTTAGAAAAGCCACGACAGCAACGATTTTTTTCTGGAATATGAACTGACATCAGAAGATTCAAATAAAAATAGTATCTGTTGAAACGTTTAAAAATTGAATTGAATTTGAATTGAATTGTTTTGCTTATATTGTTTTCCTACTCGTGTTTTAGTTTTGTATTTTGTATCGTGGTCCTTCCAACTAGATATCGCCGAGAGGTTTCTTGTTGAGCGAGCGTAGCGAGCGTCTCCATTCTGCACTTTTGGACACTTTCTCTGTTTTTTTTTGTATGTGTTTGGACCGACGGCACAGGCCACAATTTTCTTTCGATCGAGCTGAAATTTTGCACACATACTAATATCATTCTAACTTAATCGTGTATAGTTTTTGAGAGCTGTCATTTGATTGGTTCAAAAATAAAAATATCTCCCGATTGGTCGAAAATCAAAATGTTCCGATTAGGTTCATATTTTGCATGGACATTTAGACTACCATTTTCTCTTATTTTAAAAGTTTTCAGCCCAATCATTAGAAAACTTATACACTGCCACTTATTGACATTATTAAATGTTTGGAACTGTCAGATATGATGGTATATATGTATCGGGAAATTTCACCGGTTTCTGGTATGTTTTATTTATGTACCAAAGTGTATAAATAGCTATTCTGAGTTTCAATGAAAAACATGTTCTTGTTGATTGTGTGGATTATAATACAATTCATAAGGAATGTATATTATGTATAAGTATGCACATAGTTTTTTTTTAAATATTGATCTGGTTTCACAGTTATGCTAGAAGCAACGTTTTGACTAGATAGTAAATGTAAAATCTCATATTTTACACATTTCCAGCCCAATCGGTCAAAAATGTACATACTTATGTCTACTTTACGTGTTTTGAATATCTGTTTACAGAGATTGATGGAGAAGTAGGTACCTATCAAATTCATGTTACATTAACCTGTTATTAAATGTTTCCAGAACGATGGAAAGTTGCGAATCAGTAATGAATGACTGATCGTTGATTATCGTTGGTTAGTTATCGTTGATTGAATGGATCGTGCTTGATTGGCGATGTTGCGCGTGTCGGTGCTCGCTCATCAACGCGTTACACAGAGCGTTTTCCTAGAAGTAAGATATTACACACGATATTACCGTTGATTTCATCTGTTTTCACTCAATATCTTGTTTCTCAACTGGTTTCTTGCTTGGATTTCACATCCCTTGCGAGTTTAAACGACTTCTTGAAATAAGAATATTCAAAATTGACTCCCCACAGAACGCAAGCTGCGGAGTATCGAACGCTCTCTGCGTCTTTCGCCCGAGAAAAACTGCTCATCCTTCTTCGTCAACTCGGTCAGAGCTTTAGAAATATTTGCATAATCAGCAATAAAATGCCCAGATCTATCACCAAACCCTCAAAGGATGTCACTCCCTGCACATCCTTGGGCACTTGACAGTCTTCAGTTGAAGGAACATTTTTTTTATTAGTATCTGTCTTTTTCTGGAATGTCCCCAACCAATAGGTCACATCAACTCATTCATTGCCTTCATCTATCCATAACCGTTTTAGACCATCATTGTCGTCATAGTTCTGGTCCATAGTTACTATTTCATAGTCGTCTTCCAACATCATCAATCACTACGCGCTGTAGTTCTGAGTAACAAAAGCCTATCATAAGATCAGAGTTGATGTCTACAAATGGTAGCAGATGTGTGGATCGTCACATCAAGAATGCTTGCTTTCAACTGCTAAAGTTCATTCACGATTAGAATTGCAAGCCGTAATGGCGGCGTGTACTACCGTAGTCAAGTGAACGTATACCTAAACATGTAAATATCAATATAATAATCAAAAAATGTGTATAATACGGCTGTAGATAAAAATAAATCAATTTTATTGAATTTTTATAATATTTACTACTATTAAAAATTGTGTATTTGACATAATTTATACAATTTCAATAATACAAAGAAGAAAGTCTTGCCATTGACAGGGCAGTGTTCAAGTGACTGACCAATGAACGACGTGATCGACTAAAACGTCAGTGATATTCTTATCGTGAACGAACTTTAAGAGAGCAGTGGAAAAGACAGTTCTACATTATTAGCGAAGACACAGCAAACACTGTGAATGTTGCTTTAGTGGGTATTCAAACCATTATGAGAACTTAATTTGGGTCCCTATTTTGTTTAATATGAAGAGTTCATTAATTTTTTTAATGTTTTTTTTATTGACCGTTGAAATATGTGTATCAACTATCAATTATTAAAATTATTACGAGAATATAACAACATTTATTTTTAACGAAGAAAACACGAAAACAAATCATTTTACAGTATTAAAACCTTTTTTGGCTAATAAAACTAATTATAAACAAATAATAGGAATGGGGGGAGCAGTAAAATCACTCGGGGTTGTTAAAATGTACAAAATCTCAATATTTTACTCCCTTTTAAGGGATAGATCCGATTATGCCTCCCCCCCCCCCTTGTTTCACCGATACACCGCAAAATATTATCTAAACGTTCTTTAAATGTCGTTGCATTTTATGTTGTAAAATTACAACTTGAATGCCTTTATGGAAACGGACAATCTATAAGTATCTTCATGATTTTTTATTACCTGCTATTAAATTAGAATAACCTATTGAGAGATAACAGGAGGATGTGAAATTAGATCAAATCTATGAAGAATAAAGCTCAAACTTCAATATTGAGTTTCAATATACTCAGATATTGAGCATCATTTTCACTGGCTTTTGTATATTTCTTTTATAGTTAGAGGCAAGCAATAACGTATGGAACGGTAACGGATGCTCTTTATACTGTAATGTATCAATTTTCTCTATATATGTATTCTTAACATCTCCAATACTTCATTACTCTGGTTCATGAATGCGCCAAGAAATATCCATATCACGTTTTAATGCCTGCAGCCGTTACGTCATGTAAATGATGTGTTCAGTTATTAGCGATTTAACGGCGCACTGTTCTCAACGAAACCTTACGTTGTAACTACTTTCAGGAAACAATATCCATGTTTCTTAGTCAAACTAACCGCCAAAGACGAAGAAAAGTTGTGACCTGTATGTCGCCAACAATGCGAAAAAAACACAGTTCCGTGTCAAAAGTGTTGAAAGGGATCGCTCGCTCACTTATTTGTAAGAGTTTTCCGCCTCTGTGTATTATTGCTGTGTATTATGAAAAGATGTGGATGGAAATTGTTTTATGACAAGCTTTGTATTAAAAGAGGGGTAGGAAAATTGCTTTTGGTGAACGCATGAAATGTGATCTTCAATGAGATTTTGTTTTGAACTGCTTTAAACGAAGATATATATTAGAATATAATACATTATCTTACAGGACAGATATTACTAATTTAATAATTTGTTCGCCGGAAAGAAAATAAAGTTGTACTTTTACTTGCTTCATTAAATTATTACCTAACCTGACAACTTAAGAAAGAGTTTTGCTGTTGTCATAATATCTCATTCAAAGGGGTAAAAAACATGCTACAGAGTACTTTATTTCTGTTTTGGAAGATCGAGCTACCTCGTATATTTAATACGAGACAGATTGTCGTAAACGCTAATACAGAGTACTTGCGAATAAATGTATATAAATGATGTATAATTTACATCTCAAATTAAGAATAATAAGATTCCAGAGAAGAAAGACGTCTTCTTTAATATAAAATAACCATCAGTGCGTATACTATGGCAGCTCAGCCACTGTCTCTACACGACTATACTGCATCAGGCGTCATGCCGACACCAGTCATTGATTCAGCATTTTATTATTTATCCATGAGCTTTATCCATCACATTGACTACTAAGATCAAGTCGGAACATATTTTTATCATAGGTACGTCTTGAACATACATTACTTCAGGAAGGCGTAATTAATTACTTATAACTATGACGTCACTTCTCACGATGACGTCATTTCTCACGATGACGTCACTTATCACGATGATGTCACTTATAACTATGACGTCACTAATCACGATGACGTCACTTCTCACGATGACGTCGCTAATCACGATGACGTCACTAATCACGATGACGTCACTTATAACTATGACGTAACTGACTTTCACCTCTGTTTCTTCCCCAGGCGTGCAGATTGCCTACTTCGCGATCATCGGCACGCAACTCTTCATGGTCGTGTTGAGTGTGCTGCTGCTTTTCGGCGTCTACAAGGTGAGTGCTCGTCTGCTCACTTAGCCAGCCGGGGAGATTATATATTCAGATCAGGGGAACCTTCACATGAGAAAGAAAATAATTGTTTCGAACTCGAGTTGTAACCCCTCGTGTGAAGCCTGGTACGATAATTTCTCTTACACATGTCTCAAACGTCAGCCATGGAAAGAGGACTTTGCCATTTCGCTTGTCAGACACAACGGGAATTTCTAAAGCATCTTTAGATTTCAGAAATTTAGAATTAAGATCAAGTTTAATATTATGTACCTATAGGTATGTAAATTTCAACTCTGTGTACAGAGCGTATAGATTTTATTACCCGGAAAACGCGTTGATAAGCGAGCTCCAATACCTGCAACATCTCCAACCAAATTTCCGTACAACACAGAAACCATAAAACGAATTGAATGATCCACACAATTAACATAACTAGGAAAACGCTCAGTGTAACGCGTTGGTGAGCGAGCACGGGGACATGCAAATTCTCGAACCGGAAATGCGTACACAAGCACAGAAAACATATACATCCATATTGAATTGAAATATGATAACTCAATCAACACAACATATTATTATGCTTTTCATTGAAACTTGAAAATAACATCTAAGCATCTAAGAACCCTGGTTAAAATAAAACAAATCAGATTCAATCCAATTGGCACTGGAAAACATTCATTTTGATACTTCATTACTGACAGATATTAAAAATGTTAATAAGTTCATACGTTCTTAACTGATTGGGATGAAATTTTGTAAAATAAGAGACAATGTTGGTCTTAATGATCATGCAAAATATGAGTTTGATCTGAATTATCGAAGACCGTTTTCATTTTTCAGCCTATCAGGAGATATTTATTTAAATTTTAACCAATTAATGGATTTCAAAAAAATTATGGTCTGCAAACAGAGAAGGTTGGTTTTACATGTGTGCAAAATTTCAGCTAGATCAAAGTAAAACTCTGACCTGTATAGCCAAAATATGAATTTGATCAGATTTATCGAATACCATTTTCATTTTTCAACCTATCAGGAGATGTTTATTTCAATTTTAACCAATGAATGGATTTTAAAAAAATTTGGGGCCTGCAAACAGAAAAGGTTGTCTCTACATGTGTGCAAAATTTCAGATCGATCGAAGAAAAACTCTGACCTGTACAGCCTCACCCAACAGAAAAAAAAAACAAAAAAAAAAAACAGAGGTCCGTGCCAAATGAGCCGAAAGGAGACGCTCGCTACGCTCGCTCAAAAATATCTGCTATTCATTCAAACTTTGAAATAACAATAACTCTGAATATACGCTCTGATTCTGAACATAAAGAAAACCAGATCAAGTAGAAGTGGCTTTCCTATGAGAAACATCGACAAGTATTCAAAAATTATTTAAACTTTTTAATATTTTATTTTTATTTTTCAACCGATCAGAACTTCAGTAGACATTTAGTTACTTTTAACCATTATGCAGGATTTCGCTTAAACTTCACTCTGCGAACACATATGTCTTTACATGTTTGCAAAATTTCAGCTCGATTGGAGAAAAGTTGTGTCACATCACATGTATAGTCATCTCATTATGTTGTGATAAAACTTACCCCTTTGAAAGGCTACCAGATAACGCAGACGTAGTATTAGTGGCCTAATATATTGATATTTGTATACAAAGGGATGATTTGCAAGACCGGTTTTATCACTGGCTTTTATTACAGCATATAGCAAACCTCATCCGAGCAAATGAGAAATAGAGATCCGTACCTAAAGAGTGAAATGGCAGTTACAAATTGTTTCGTTATTTATCGCTTATAATTGCACCACAAGTAATTATAATCATCATGCATACACCATTTTAGCAATGTTTCACTTTCAGCTCTGATCCACTAATTAACTTCAGCCTGATTAGGGAATTAACTTCGATTAGTTGTAAAATGATTGCTCAGGGGACATGGGAAATACGATTAACCTTTGATCAGTACCAAAATCAACTTCGATAGATCAAATAGGTTATATAATCGAATAATGTGGCTAATATAAACGCAAAACCGCAAACCCAAGCACAATATTATGATTAGTTTGAACCTCTTCACTATGTTTAGTCTTACTGATGACCTAATTAAGTAAATGAGATTATGCCCCGTCATGACTTTACTACTTCATTTAAGTCGTCGTTGAATAAGTGGCTAATTTAGAGTAAATGAATGTAGTTTCTGAGAAGAACAATGTGCTTGCTGGTGGGGATGCTGTTATCTGGTGCACGGACATTATCTCTCCAGTCTCCAGGCAACACTTAACTCACAACGTCGTTTAATACGCGGTGAATTTACAATCAGTCCAAGGTGTAAACATGTTTTATGATACTGTTGAATAGTTAACACATAACAAGCAAAACAATATTATGCGTAACGAGTTGATAAACGAGCACAGTGCAACACCTCGAACCGAAATTTCTTATACAGGCAGAAAATTAGCTAATTGATTGATTGTTACAATCAATCAATGGAAAATAGCTACTACATTTCTGTTTTAATTTTTTTTTTATCTATCTATACACTCTAGAGTGAAAACAATACACAATTGTTTATAATTAATCAAAGTCGTGTGCATTTACTTTTCGATAAATCAATGTTGACAACTATTTCAAAACAAGTTTAAAATGTCAATAAGTCTTAAATTCTTTATTTTAATTTATTTTGTTATTTCCCAATACACACAGTGCATTTGCTGGCAGTATAGGAATAGGGTCTTATGTGGCTAAATTTTAATTGGAAGGTATATGAAATAATGTTGGTATTGGCAACCAAGCAAAAATTCACCTTGATTGGACTATTTTAAATTTTCAGAAATCAGTGATAATTATACGGGAGGTTAGGTTCAAGAACTGTACAGCAAACATGACACATGACACATGCCTATACATTATGTCAAATTTCAGCTCGATGAATCGGTGTGATCAGTATTGCACAATCAACGTGAACTTCAAACAAATAAAAAGAGAGGTCCGAGACAAAATAGTTAAAGGGAAACGCTCGATTAAATATTGAATCCCACCGGTCTGTCACCATGTGATCAAACCCGAAATTGAGAACAAAGTAGCGCGCTTATTGAATGTAAGTTTTAGACACTTCAAATAGGTACTCATATCATAAATCATCATCATAATTAACGTAACACAAATTTCAATGTACAATTTTATGTTTATTCAATTTTTCATCAAGTTTGAAATCCAACTAGTTCGCATTTTATTTCTAAACCTTATCGGCGTGTTGGAACACAAATTTTAACTTTCATACGTAATTATTTGATGTGAAAAGTGAAAATCCGGTCGAACCGGGACAAGTTTTTCCCACAAAAAACGGCAGTGTCATGTAATTAAACATTAATCGTCATGTAAAAATCATTGGGAAAATGCCCTGTGTAATGCGTTGATGAGCGAGCACTGGGTGGGATCACATAAAATGATAACTTTCTTGTCACGGTGACAAGTCCCTAGAAGACCGTGAATAACATTGAGATGAGAAGCTTGTCACCGTGACAAGAAGTTATCATTTTATGTAATCCCACCCCAGGGTGTGTCAGTGCACAGTCTGAGTTAACTACCACAACTAACCATGGCGCCAATTCTCGAAACAATTATCACGTCACAAGTTATGATATGATGTAAAGACATAATATTAACATGGTGTGAGATAGGATAAACCTCCTTATGATATCATTACTTGGAGTTATGACGTGATAACTGTTTCGAGAATAAGCGCCCATATCTCATAGAGCCAAACGAAAGCAAATCCGATCAACTCAATTAGTGAATATAACAACTGCATTTCAGTGCTGTTTTTCAACTGCAGCTTTTATAACTAACTTGCAGCTTACAACTTTTCACTTTAGTGAAAACAAAACCCAATAAATTCATGTGCGGGTATATTTGTTTGATAAATCAGTTTTGACAGGTCAGTATTTCCACATAGGGTCAGGTTGTAACAGTTTAGAGTTTAAAGTTCAAGACTGAGTTTAGCCTTTTAATGTGATATTTAGAAGTTATATGGTTGTGCTTTTGGCTGTTGCCAATATTACCGCTGATTTAACCTGTCGCTATTTTATCGAGACATTGTACGTAGACACAAATGAATATTTTTTTATTATTATTATTTATTAGATAGTAAACACTTACAAAATAATATGCACTTTGCCCTGCTAAGCTATAAAATAAATTAAGCTTATCAGCAAGATACTACACATAAACGTAAAACATATACATATCAAAGTCTGTGTAAGTTCTTGACATATTTGACTGAAGTTATGTAAAATATGAAATAATATAGGTCTTGATTACCTTTCAAAATATCAAGCAAATGGAACACTTTAATTTAAAACCGATCAAAAGATAATTTTCATTATTAACCAGGCAAAGAATTTTCTTCTAAAACTATGCTGAAAACCAGACTGGCATTTTATCAATGTGTAAAGTTCAACTTGATCAAAGAAACTGTGCGACCTGTTCGTGGCAGGGACAGAAAAGCAAACAAAACGAGAGATCCAATTCAAGAGAATCAAAACGAGACATTCGCTGCGCTCGCTCAATAAATGTATTTCATGATAGTTTTTCTGATATTGTATCTATTCAATTGAGAATTTTTTCTAAAGGTTATAGGTAGATGCGAGCTTTTTTTTACCATAATAGAATGTTTTCAATGAAATGTTCAAAGGAAGTTTGTCGAAAAACGAAACTATTCTATTTTATTGATCAGTGTGCGATGTGTCAACATTTGAAAATAATTCATATAATCAAGAAAGCAGAACTTTGACAGATATACATTCTGTCGACTAAAGCTCTCTACAAAAACTAGTGATGTATAAAAGTACAAAGTCTTGCTGAAACGATATTTAAAGGTACAACACCGATCTCTAATGATATTAAATAATTTGTTCAATTTGGTCCTTGAAATTCAAGCTTTAAATTATGTAAAGTTACTTACGCACACAGTGTTGAAATGAGTTCATTCTCGGAGGCTCGCCTCATTGCCCATTTATTCCAGAAGAAAATCTTTCGCAAATTCTACCAAAACCTCGATTGAATTCATAAATTCCCTTGCATTCCCTCGCTATTCCAGGTCATTTAAATTCTCTGACTTTTCTAGCTCTACGCGTTTTCGAGGCAGACAGCCTCCCTGAGGGTTGGGCAGTGGGGTGGCGGGGAGGGGAGGTTCCCTTGATAACTCTCCGCGCGCAATCTCGCGCTCCTATTGTGTACTCGTCCGATCAGCAGGCTTATTTCATCGCGCTTGCCGTTAATCCAGCACATAAACACATTAGCCACTTCTACGTCAGCACGAGCGCTGATAGCAACATATGTAACGCGGCTATGCGGTGGTCGCACATTCTCATTAGCCACGGTCTGCGTTGGAGAGGAATTCCGTATGCTCTTTGAACATACCACCTTAATACGTTTTTTATTTTAGTAACAAGCAAATAAACATGCTTTTAAGCCTAAATTACACGGATCAGACTCCAACGTTGTTTGGAGGAAATTTTTAGAATTTTTAACTGAAAATAATAAACCTGTTGCTGTTTTTAATACGATTTAGTTTGTATTGATCTTGAATCTTGAGCCTAAACATTGATTTGTGGAAGGCTTAAGAGAGTTAATATTTGTAGTAATATACAGTGATATTTCCTTATACTCGTAAAACTATGATTTTATACTACAGAAGATTGTCGTTTCTATACTCTCACTTACTGCATATGGAACGTCCATTGTTAGTATTGTGACGTTTGAAACACATAATTGAAAGTCATGCGCTGTTGTTTCATTTATTTGAAGGAATTACATTTTAAAATTGATACCATATGCATTCCATTTTTCCTTTGCAATCATATTAGAACCATAACTTTAGGTACTGATATATATGACACGATTTAATTGAAAATTAGTTATTATAAATGATTTGTTATTATTGTGACATAAAACGCCGCCATTTCAACATGAGAATTACAAAACACATATTTCTCCTCACCTGATCCATGTACCAGCTAATTGAGCGAGCGAAGCGAGCGTCTCCGTTTGGCTCTTTTGGCACGGACCTCTGTTTTTTTTCTGTTACTGACGATATACAAGTCACAGTTTTTCTTTGATCAAGCTGAAATTTTGCACACATGTACTAACCATTTCCGGGCGTTGCAGACCCTAATTTTTTTGAAATCCCCTGATGGGTTCAAATTTAAAAAAAAATTATCTTTTGATTGGTTAGTTTGATCAATTAGAAATTTTCACAAGTCATTACCACTAACATTTTACCCAATCATACAAAGTTTCAGCTAAATCCTCCCATTGGTTAAAATTTAAAATCATCTTTACTGTGATTTTTGAAATTTAAACCAGAACCGTTTGACTGATCAACTTAAAACTTTGCATGGTCATTGGGACCAACATTATCTGTGTTTTTGACAATTTTCAGACACATCTGTGTTTAAATCCAAAAGTTATTGACATTTTACGGACATTTTGCTTGTTGCTATGGATCACGGCAACATTGACGCCTCAGTTTCAATGTTCCAAGGTAGTTAGAACAGAAACTTTCAAACGCATAATTATGATGACAACTATAATCAACAGATTGATCTGATATTGTGTACACACACTTATATCATATGAGTGGTCCCAGGTATATTTTTGTAACAAGATCCTGTGATTTTTTTAAATTAACAAGGAACCATTCAATCATGAAGGTTCAATCGATCAACTTAAAATTTTGTATGGTTATTGGGACCAATATTTTTGGATTTTTTGAAGATTTTCATACAAGATTCGGTTCAAGGTGTTGCGCGTATCCGTGCTCGCTCATCAACGCGTTACTCAGAGCGTTTTCCTAGTGTTAGATCTTACTAGCTCCTAGAAACGGTGCTGATTTTAATGGCACCTTCAAAAGTACTGTACGACTATAGTTTAGCTTTTGTTATCAAATTGATGAGAGACTAAATGTTAGTCGTGTGACGTTAGACTTGTGACTTTAAAATTTACAACGTTAAAATATTTCGTATTACCAAGACTAAATATATTTGATATTTTTAAGATTGTCCAAAGTACTGTTATACATATTATTTAAAACTAGGAAAACGCTTTGAGTAACGCGTTGATGAGCGAGCACGGATACGCGCAACACCTCGAACCGAAATTATGTTTATCGAAAATGTCCTTAAAAGCCAATAATTCTTGAATTTCGTCACAGACTTGTATGAAAATCTCCAACAATTCCTAAAATATTGGTCCCAATAACCACGCAAAGTTTTAAGTTGATCGATTGAACCTTTATGATTGAACGATTCCTTGTTAATTTCCAAAAATCACAGGATATCGTTCAAAAAAATTTTAAACGGTCATTTCAGTTTCATAATATACGTTTGAAAGTTTCTGCTCTAACAACCTTGAAGTGAAGATTCGAAGATGCCGTGAAATGTGAAATTCGAGAAATATTACAGCCAACACGCAAAATATCCGTAAACTGTCAAAAACTTTTGAATTTAAACACAGTTTAGTCTGAAAATTGTCAAAAATACAGATAATGTTGGACCCGATGACCATGCAAAATTTTAAGTTGATCGGTCAAACGGTTCTGGTTTAAATTTCAAAAAGCACATGAAATATTATTTTAAATTTTAACCAATGGGAGGATTTGGCTGAAAATTTGTAAAATAAGAGACAATGTTGGTGTTAATGACTATGCAAAATATAAGGTCGATCACATTTGTCGAAGTCCATTTTCATTTTTCAGCCTATCAGGAGATGTTTATTTAAATTTCAACCAATGAATGGATTTCAAAAAAATTAGGGTCTGCCAACAGAGAAGGTTGGTTTTACATGTGTGCAAAATTTCAGATCGATCGGTGAAACGGTGCGACCTTTGTATCGGCTATTAGCAGCCAAAAACAAAAACAAAAACAAAAAAAAACAGAGGTCCGTGCCAAAAGAGCCAAAAGGAGACGCTCGCTTCGCTCGCTCAATAAAAAATAAAACAAATGGAAAAGCTTATTTTTTTACAACATAAAAATTAGCTATGTTTTTTTTCAATGTCAAGATATGATAATATATAAAATATTTTGAGTAACTTGCATGAGTAGCTATAGCTATTTATTACACAATAAAAATACAACAATACAAATAAATAAAAATATTTTTGCAAAAGTGAAAAATATGATGGACATTTTCTCGTGGACGTTTCCATAAGCGAACCGTTAAAAAGCAGGAACAACATAGTTATAAAATGTAGTATCTGACTAATAGAGATCGCATTATATCCCAGAACCCTGATAGCGAGCATTTGTTGTTCATACTGTATGTGAGTTCCCGGTTTGTATAGACTCTAGATGTCAGGGTGAAACTAGTATACCAAATTCATTTGAAGGATATCAATGTGTATCCAATTCAATGACCAGCCAATATATGCTTTTACTGCCGCAAATGCCCCTTCCGTTACTTCCATTAATTTACAAATCAGTTTTAGTGGTTGATTTGTTTTATTTTCAATATAATGTAAATAAACTGTAATTAGATAGGTATTTGAATAAATACCTCCGATCAGTTTATTTGTACATGTGACGGTGACAATTATGTTGACAATAAAGAATACATTGTGGATGGGGGTACACTATTTATTTAATATTGATTTAAATGATTGGCTGAGATACTGGTTGGTACACGATCCAATTGTTGCTTGCATTGTTGGCCCTGATAAGGGTCGTTCTTCACGACGTTTCGGCATCGTTGTGCTGCCATCTTCAGGTGAAGACTGTCTTCACTTGTTCAACCTCTCAGTGTCTTCAGTCTTCACCTGTCTTCAGTCTTCTTCATCTTCAAATGAAGACTGTCTTCACTTATTCAGCCTTCAGTGTCTTCAGTCTTCACGTCCTGTTTTCAGTCTTCTTCATCTTCAGGTGAAGACTGTCTTCACTTGTTCAACCTCTCAGTGTCTTCAGTCGTCACCTGAAGATGGCAGCGCGACGACTGCTGAAATGTCGTGAACATGTTGGCCCTTATCAGGGCCAACATAGACAACAATTGGAGCGTATACTGAAAAGCCACTTTTTTCATATCTTTTTAAAAGCCGATTGTCGATGCTCAGTTAAAACCAGTACCTAGTTAAGTTTAAGTGTCCGTTCAGAGAATGTCATAGGTTGTTTACATGGCAATTTAGTCTTTATCAATTGTTTAAAATTTAGCGGAGCATGGATCTAAGTGGACCTTTGAATTCATTCCTTAACTGTCTCTCTAAGTCTTTTGAAAAATTTTAAAATATATCGCAAAATTTCAACTTGTTCAGTCAAAAGAAACATTTTAATGTTTCAGATTTGTTTCTAATAAAACTATCATTGATATGAATATAAAACTAATGATCACAATATGTTTGCCAAAATTCCAGCTTGGAACTGACAAAATTTCAGTCATGAACTGACTGAAACGACCCCTGTAGGCAACAGCGTCAACATGCAGGCAAATGAACAAAAATGAGTGCAGCTTTACATTATAAAAAAAAATACTGAACTCTGCAGGTTAATTGCGAGAATGTAGTTTTATTCGTTTTTGTTATGCAAATAACAATCAAATCCAGATTAGTCGTCGTCAGAACAATCAAGTGTTTCGACTAACTCATCAACTAATTGTCTTTTAACACCGTGTTTTTTTCTGATTGCGCTTCAAGAGTTGACATTTCTGACAGTAACACGCAGATTGCAATGCTCGTAATTGAAAGCCCAGCAGAAATAGGATAGATTTCATGACTGGAAACGAGGCAGAGAATTTCACTGCATTTGACATATCGCAATCTTCTTGGAGGAATGTCAGTTTTTCTTTAAGCTTTCATGAAAATACTTTTATATGTCGGATATTATTTATAACGTTTATGACATCTTTAAAGATTGTTGGATTTCATCAAACTGACGACAATCTTTTACTGCGAATTCTCTCCCTTGTGCGTAATTGATGATATATTTGCTGAAGACCAAGAAGAGCAGAATTAAACTTTCTGCTAAATAAGAGGAATAGAACCGTACTGCTGTACATATTCTTTTTCTTTAGCCTTGATTATATTAATATTTTACTAGATCCGTATACAAAGCTAAATCAACGTTTTAATTCATATTTAGGATACATTTTTAATCCCACTGCACTTAGTTAAAATTTTCTTGCTTAATAATAAATCATCTGAAATTTAATTATCAATACACTTAAGAAAACTTGATTATGTTCATGCTTTGCTAACCAATAACCATAGAATACCTTTTAACCGTACCATCATCTTAAAAGCTCTGCAACTTATCCTCTGAATCATTTAACAAGAAAAGATTGATATAAAACTACTTTGAGGGTCTTTAATAAGAGGAACTGCATTGACAAGTAGCCAAGCATTGGCATATAAAGTCAAGGTAGAGAATCTACATCAATTCTTTTCATGGAGATATTATATTAAACGTATAACTTCCCTAGTTTTTTCACTTCAGAGGCATTGCTATAACTCAATGACTCTGGCATTGAGTAGTTAAACCGACTCTGTGGTATTAAGGCACTTTGACAGATTTGCGTTATGTCACCGAAAACTTTCGGTTGAAAGCTCATTACTTTTTCAACTTTTATATAGAATTTTCTCTCCTTTTTAAATTGGGAGTATATGAAAAAAGTTTGGACTACAAACTGTGATAAATTATGGATAAAAATAATCGACTTAGTGCATTCTAAAATGGGCATATTATAGATATGCTGCAAATTAATGATCACTTTTGTTATAACATTGAATACAACTTAATAATTAATAGCACTATATTGTATCAAGATATATTTTGAGTGAAAACAACATTACTAGAGTCCCAAAGAATGTTCGAGTTAAACAATGGTCAACTAGGAAAATGGAAAATTGGAAAACTTCTTAACGGAAACTGGAAAACTTTGCATACCATGCGAATTCTGAATTCATATGCACGTGTAACTTGCTCTATTATAGACCTTGGAAATATGTAGAGGAAGAAAATCTGATCGAAGGTGCAAAAGGAGCAGTATTTGTATTTGAATTTCTTTATAAAATTCAAAAATATTTCAAACCAAGCATAAATGTCTGTAAAATGTCAAATAACCTTGAAGTTCTTGACTGTTTTGTCTGAAAATTGTCAATAAAACCTTCAACATGCAAAATTTGAAGTTAATCGGTCCTACGGTCCATTTTATAATTTTCAACCAATCATATGATCTCGTTCAAAAACTATCCACAAGACCGCTCTGATGACATTAATACCTACGTGTACAAATTTCAGATCGATTGAAAACCGAGAAAGTGGCATTAGCGTAATGACGATCGCTTAATTAATACGTCGGATCAAGACTTGCGCACCAGACTTGATTGAAAAACGTGATCTCTGTAATTGAAACCTAGACAAGTGTATGATTTGAATATTCCCTGAGTAGTGTTCTTGTTCCTATCACATCCTGACTAACCGCCGGAATATAGGAATAGATCCATCCTCTCTTTCCAAACCCGTCAGCTCCAAGTTAATCAAGTGACATACGTATGAAGCATGAGTTGGGTGTGGCCGGGTGTATTATATAGTCAGTTCATTCTTCTTAATGTCTTGTAAAGGCGTATTCCCAAGCGTCACTTATTTCCTCAACACGCCACCGCACCGAGCGCTAGCCGCTAGCTGAGCGCTAAAGAGATTGCTTCGAATAAAACACACCCCAGGGAGCGCAACGGTGCGGCAGTGGCCGGCTATGTTTTAACACCCTCATTCCTTCAACCTCAGATTCAACACCCTTTTCGACGCTGGAAAACAACCCAACCAACATCGAGGTTAAAGAAATACTATATAAAAAAGAAAATCACGTTTGAGAAGGAGAACTTTCGTATCAAGATTCGGTGTCATGAGTGACGCAATCGTAATGGTCGTTTTTCTACTGGCGTTTGATTGGTTGGTGGTTGCATGGATGTCGTGTTTACTTTTCTCAACGGAGTTCTATTAGAAAATGTGTTTGAAAAGATTTTAATAGTTTGTTCGCAGAGACCCTTCTTTAGTTATTTTAAAACTTTCAACATTGGCTTTTCATGCCAAACAATTTATAACGTGTAGTTTATATTGAACATCGACGGGGAGTTAGAAAGCTCAAGTGTTGCATGGAGTGTTGGAGGCTCAATGTCTGAACACATTGCCAAAGAAGAGTTGTGGTTTTAATGGTTTCCACTTCTATGTCCAGAAATCTGAAAACCGTTTCGTTCGTTTCGTTATCATAACCGACATTTTAAGTCTTCAGCAATCCCTTTCTTCAAATAACTCCTCGGTTCCTTATATCGAATAAACCTCACTGCGTAGACTTGAGATTTACAAAGAACAAACTGTCCTCTTTATGTATCTAAGCGCCTACTAGTAACGAAAACGATAACCACTCCGTAGACATATATACTCTTTGAATTCTCACTTTCTAAAAGAACAAAACAGGTTAAATTTCAAAAACATGTACACATTTCTAACTGACGAGATATAACGATCGTTCAGTCAAGCTTGAGGGTCTGCGTAACTCATCCTCAGTACCCTCGTATATCATTCTATCTCTCTCAATTCATGGCAGGACGCACACATCAATGTGTCTGCTAAATGTTGTATGCTCTCCTCGTGTTTCCGAACAAATGAATGTTTGATTTAAGCGTTCTACATCAATGGAATGTTTCTCAGAATAGGAGAGCTTTGATGGAACTCGCCCATTAGGTAAATTGTTAATTGACGAAGCAGCTCCTGGAGTCTGCATTTATGCGACTTCAGAACGGAGTGATGGAATCTGATCATGGTGATGCTGCTTTATCACTTCAGCTGCAGGCGGAAAGAAATTGCTTCTTTTTTGTTTCTTAGCGCCCGCGAGACAGGATATTAGTTTCAAACAAAAGAAGCTTTATGTCTATAGAACATTGTATTGCTTTTATCCGTGTCTTAATGGGAAACGGGTCGATCGCCACCATATAGTTTACTTCCTTTCAGTTCTTTCGCGCTTGCATTTTGGTTTAGTTCAGAAACCGGTGACAGCTCTTTGTTAGTTTGTGGAAGTGTTGATGTGGACAGAATGTCAACTGATATGAGGTCAAGGTAAGTGTTTCGTGTTTGATGATCGAGAAATTGAATTCTGTTCGAAACGCTTCTGCCCATCAACTGAAAAGGCAGTCAGCTGCATGTAATCAATGGCGACGCAACAAGATTAGTTGATTAGTGCAGAGCTGAACAGAATACAAAACACGGCGTTAAAAGGTTTCTGCTATCAGTAGATGTCGTTTACATCTGAGGCATTGTTCTCGTTGTATCAGCCTCGTTGCTAGCGATACATTCATGCTTAACGATCTTTCTTGGTATGAGTTTCTCTCAGTCGCTTACTTTGCTCAACATTTTCTCTGTTACAGTTCCTTGTAAAAGAAGACACATTCTACCTTCCATGTTCCTGGCTTATTGTTTTACACGGCCTTTCTCGTGAATCCAATAATGACTACTTTCAAACTTTTTAAACTGAACCGACCCTTCAGCTTGACCAATCAGATCGCTCAGAAGAAATGTAATCGAAGTTTAGGTCGAAGTTACGATACTCGTAAACCAATGAGAGCTTTACCAGGATTATCCGTCAAAGTGTTTAAGATCAATATCATTCAATTAGTAAAGTCTTAGCGTCTCTCCTTCGTGCATTTACAGGAGTAAACAGAACCAAACTTGCCTTCAAATGCATTCACCATAACTTTCACACTCCAGATAGGTAATATGATTTCAGTGAACATCTCTGTAATATTCTCAACTATACGCTTTAGTGATATCCTCTAGCAGAGCAGGGGGTTCGACTCCCTCATCATTACAGGGAGAAATTAAAACCATGTCTGGAGGCAAAGAACTCGCTGATAAATAATATATACAACCAACAAGATACATAATTTGGACGGATCTTGTTAAAAACGAAGAGTAAAGTTTACTTTATTATAATGTTTTACTCCACCTAGGTAATCCTAGATTAGAAAACTTAAACTTAGTACCTACTTGCTGGGACAGGGTTAAGTAAGAGTATAAAATTCATTGCGTTGAAAGTTTCAGTAGTTCATTCTATTCCCTGTTTATCTTTAGTTGTGTAAACTTTTCAGTTAAACGATAGGAATTGTCAAGAGGGCGAAGGAACAGTTTGGCAACGAAATCGGCACAAAATGTCAGAGGTTTGACATTTTGTGCTCATCATACCAAAAAACAAATTTATTATTATTATTAATCATCATTAAGGACAATAATTAGATAAAATAATAAGTATAATTAGGTTTGCTTTGAGTACCTATATCTGTGTATAGGTATTTATTATTCATTGCTTTCGTTTGCATTGAATGTGAATGTGACTAATGTTACTAAAATTTCAAGCTCAATGTTCTGCCTGATTTGTTTATAGATCACACTACAGTGTTAGCGAAAAGTAAGTAAGATTAAAAGGTTAACATGAGATTCATCTTACAAAATATTCCATGAAAAGGATTATTGTTTTAAAATCCAACTGATCAAAGTTCAATAATGTACGGTATTGAAAGTGCATTATAATTTGAATATTGCTGTGCTGTAAACAAAGGAACATAGTTTAAGTTGTCATCTCAGCTATATGTTTAATTAATGCAGCTTAGTATATTGGAATGCATGTCAAGTCCGTTTTCTTTCAATCCATTGGAAGTGGAATGCTGCATTCCAATGCAGCAAAATTGGATATGCATTCTAATGAAATTGCATGCTGCACATAACACAGTTGATGACAACAAGAACGTACAAGAACGTGTCCTTTACGTAGGATATTTCACTGTTTAAAATTATGGAGGAGTAGAATTATCCATATCATTTGTTTTGTATGCAATTTAAAGTAAAACTTTGCATTGGGAAACATTAAATGCGCCACATAAATCTTTCATCTGTGTTCATTAACATTTAAAAGAGTGTGAAACAAAGGGGATTGTTAATTATGTTTCACAGTAATCAAATTAAATATAAAAAACCTGGGGACCTGGGGAGTCATTCCTGTACGTTTTTAGTCTCAAAAGTTTGCTATCTTATCTTAAAATTTGTTTACTCCAATGTTAACGTCCATAACAACGGTTGCTACTGTCTTAAATGTTAAGAGAGACATTAAGGTAGTACCTTCATTATACATATACAAAATAAAAAAAATCTTGAAATTACAAGTTCAGAAAACGTTTTCCTACATTTCAACTATATTTAAGTATAAATGAATCATAAAATGTCATTTAACTTGCAACTCCTGTCTTACAGCGAGGTTTAAAATGATTGCCTTCCGAGAATGAACAAAACTGTAACACAGGAGGTAGGGAAATCATTTAGTTTTTGGTTGATAACTTTTAAAATAGCACACGTTGGTATGGTTTTCAATTTTTTTCCTAATAGAATGTCCAACTATCTATCTAGAAATCAGTTTTTTGAAAAAACGTTGAACCTCAGTAAAATTCAAAACTTAAAAATAGCATGGAAATCGTCATGATTTTAATGGCCCCCATAAGACTACATGTTAAAAATAGGAATTTATAACTACAATATCTCAAAATCTAGACACGAGAAGTTGTTCATATTTCACAGTATCGTGTAAATAGTGATTATTGATACCTCTGCCAAAAATGGGCTTATTTGGAAGATATGAGATATCAGTTGTGCTACCTTAAGAGTTGAATTGTGAAAATATTAATGAGCAACAAACTACAACTAACCATAAACATGTTTAAGCACTGACTCAAAATATAAAGATGATTGTTATCATTTCATTTCACTCAGCTTTACTTTGGCTTTACTTACGAATGTTGCAATAAAACTTGTTTATTGTTTGTAAAATGATGTGAAATACTATACTTCAATTTGACTACATGTTATGTATGATTATTGTAAGATTTTATTATTAGAAGAATACAATATTCTTCAACTACAAATCGTCTTATGGCCTATCGCTTGAGGCAGCAATATCTTTCTGGTATTGACCCTTACATAGTCAGGAATCAAGGTTAGTGAATGTGAGGAATGAAGAAATAGTGCATTCTCCGGCTATTCAGTCCGAGATGGAGGTGCCGTGTCGGAGTTGAAGCGATGCAATCATGGAGCTTTTGTAAGCTCTAGAGAAGGGACAAAGGGCAGGAGATCAAGACATTGATGGTGGGTGGGAAAGGGGGAGTAAAAGAGAGAGAGAGAGAGAAAGGTGAAATATCCACGTGACCAACACCGAGCTACACTCTATTATATAACGTGACGTTCACCACTCTTAACCATCGCGACGCTTCAGGCTGAGCAATAAGACGCCGAACGACAACGAAACGATCCGACCACAGAAGGTATTAAATTCCTTTGACAGACACTTTTCGCGCGGTCAAACTTACGTTTTCCCTCTAGGGGATGATTTTATGGCCTTGAAGCAGAAATGCACTCGTCTATAAATAGGAGACTAATGGCGTATACAAAATCAGAATAGATAATTTATAGACTCTGGTGCGTGTAATGTTGAGAATCTGAACTTGTTACTTTTCTAGTTACTTTGAGCTTCCAGCGCTGTCGAGTGAAGAAAGAGAACTTCCATTGTGAGTGGCCAAGAAGTTAAACAAACAGAAGAGAACGAACACAAAGTGAAAGATCCCGAGTAAGAAGTTAACACTGTAAGGAACCTGTAACCTAATATTTGCCGAAAACTTGACATTACTCTCTCGCGGTTGGCACGTGGTATTGATTTCGAATGAAACAGTGTTTCTGAACTCCGCGCCAGTTTCAACTAGCCGCTAAGATAATGTTTGACCGGCCGACACGATGCTGTTTCATTTGCTCGACCTTTGACGCGTTCGATGAGCTTTCAAAGCGTCCGACTCGTTAAATGTCGCGGTTTCGCTCGGTTTCGAGGGACGGAAGAGATAGTTCGATCATCCGATATTGGATCTGCATGAGATATATTTGAGTACATCGGTCCATTAGAGTCTTACTCAGAATATAAGGCGTTGATCACGTGCGATGTGAAATTAAACTTTGCATGTTTCGTGGTACGCGAAAACATTTTGAAAACGTGCTTCGACAGTTTCTTATTCCGTTTAGTTTTGCCAGCAGTTATTTTTGTTATTTGTACTTCAATTCAGACATATAGTAATTGTTCCTGAGAAGATGTACAAAATGCAATTACCAACCTTGTTTGCCCTAAATTGTATTTAATGGATTTCCTGTCTTTATTATTACAACTTAAAAATAGATGATTTAAATGTTATTCAAATAACATTAATAGTTATTGATTTATTGTGTTCGGTTATTACGGGTTTCAATAAATACCAATTCTAACCGAACTCGTGACACTTCAGCTTTAATATACTCTCAATTCACTGCTTTCAGTGTTTGTTTTTCACCAAAGTGCTTTTATTCATCCTGCCTCTATTCTGGACAATTTGATTTGTTGAAGGTGTGTTTTGGTATGTGTCAAGGTCACTTATTCATATGAATACGTCGACCAAGTTGAGCTGAAGAAAGCTGATGAAATTTATCGACGAAGCTCGAAAGAGTTCTCGAGTTGAACGCCGTGAGGCTTAATGGCAAAGTGGACGAAAGGAAGGAAGTTGCGAATGACTTGAAGTTATTGGGACTTCCTATCTGACGGAGAAGATGGTGTGAATGAATGAGTTCCTAACCATCTTTCTGAAGGGAAAAACTAGCCTATTGAGCCGTAAAGAAAAGCAAGTTCTCTCCACGAAACTTACAGAAAAAACGGGTCGAACTTTAGTAATTTTTTTTCCTTGAAGCAGAGTCGTATTCTCAATTCCATCGCGGAAAGTTAGTGGCCGCCACAGCGAATCCAGAATAACGAAATAAACCTAGGCTATAGCTTGTCTCCCGGCGACCATTTTGAATTTAGAACGAACGTAACCTCAATAAACAAACTGCGACGTCATTTCCGTTACGACAATTTATCTCTTTCGAAGACAATTTCTTAAGGTATAGGGAAATCGAGTATGAAAGAACCCTTCTGTGAATGTATTCTTGTTTTATTTTCCGTGTTCGGATTTAAGGTGGAAAACAGTTACTTGAGTAATTTCAATAGGCGAAGAAATTGTAAACAAAATGAAATTGTGTAAAATACATTTCTGAATAGGAATGGAGCGACGTGTTGAAAACACGTTCAAGTCATCGATCCTAATTTTAAACAATATTCTTTGCACGAGCCGCCAATTTGCTGTCATATTCCATTCAGACTTGGAGGTATAAATCTAGTGCTTTACATCAAGATGCATTCACAGAATAGCTTAGTGAAATATCAAATGAGAATCCGTGCAAATGAATATGGAGAAATGATTGAAGTGAAATAAAGAATGTGTTAGTTTGATATTCTACTGTACGATTGCTGAATATTTCACTTGATTAGAATGTGACTAGAATTATTGTGTCCCGACTCTTAAAGAGAATTTTTGAATAATTCATTCAATTCATCGACGTCAATTGAAATCAGTGTGCAAATGTTTAGAATGTTTAGAATCTTAATGCTACAGGATTGGCCAACCGGCATACATAATTAGCCCTTAGCTGTTACTGAATAAGCTCTGAAAAGTACTGGATTCTTCCTACAGTTACCCCACCTCGTCGAAATGCTTTTTCACTATTTCGGAACAATTTCCAATATGCATGATCGAATGCATTTCGAACATTGGGTCCTTCAAATGTAAAATGTATTGGTACATTTCAAATGTAATGAATGTAACACTCTTTCAAGCGTAAATCGTTGGTTTCACATTTGGGATTTGGACACTTCAGAAGTCAGCCCACTGAATCGACTTTTGCACCATTTTGAGTAAATACATGGATCAGCTCTTTTAGAGAATCATTTAGAAATTTTATTTTCATTTAAATAGCAAAACCAATTGAGCAATGTTTTATGACATTTCTGTTTTGGGCGCATTTTGACCAATTTGAAAGTGAAAATAGTGAATCAGATATTGATTCAGGTAATTATAATATATTGAACAGCTCAAATCTCGAAACTGTAATTTTGCTTCTGCTTTTATTCTGACTTAATCGAACTAATCCTACACATACAACTGAGTTAAAATTGATTACATAATACATCATAATGGTGAATTAACTACACGTGTCACTACAGAGGAGTTTGCTAAATCCACATTATCTCGGTATATATCGCTTGCTCTAACAGTTCGTGGGACGGCACGTGTATACGTGCGAGGAAGCCGCGCGTATAATGAGCTTTAGCATCGGCTGACCGCTTCATCTGATTGGATTAATAACGTCGAGAGAGATACGTGAATCGAACCCGGGACCCTCGGATCAAAACATTTCACTACCTTCTCATTCGCTTCAACTTCCTTACCGGTGGTATATTATTTATTCATCACACTGAGACAGACAGATTCGTAGAGCAAAGTTTTAATTAAATAACACTTTCCAAGGAAATACTGAAGGGAGAGTAATTAACTCAGTGAAATTGCTCCAAAGATACAAGAAATGTGAAGAATAACAGGAAGATGATGTTTCTATTACTCGAATATCAGAGAGTTCGGGTAATTAGGATTCAATTTACTTGTTGCCTCTGCAAGCTTTTGCTGAAACCAATGAATCGAGAGCGAAGGGATTTCCTTGCTTCTAATTCGCTTTATCGATTGGTTCGGGTTCTCCTCGAACCTCCCGATGGGTATCAACTAAAAACGACTTCATTACAAACCCAGGTCAGTCGACCGTGAACATCGGGTTCGAGTGTACTTTGGTGTTGAGTAGATAGGAATGGACGCGTCGGTATCAGAGTGACCACATTCACATGCATCCATGCGCCGTTGCTATGCAAATAGAGTAATATTTATCTTGTCCAAAGAACTTAAACCATCAACACGCTCCACTGACCACCAGCCACGTTTGATATGGGAGCGTGGAACAACCGTGTTATTGACGCCACTAGTTCGAACTAGTTGGAACGCGGTGTTATTCTTGCAAGCGTATTTCAAACAATCGTCAGAGGAACGTTTTTGTTATTGGTTTCGGCTTAGAATTGCGTTAAGAGTCACACTCAGAGCAAAACTTTATGTTATGACTTGATATCAAGATTTCTTGCCAACAAAGTTAACGAAAACTAACAATTTCCCAAGGGTTTACTTCGCGCAAGAAATTGCGCTGCTCCCGATCTTGATTCTAACGAATGAGTTTTAGTGACAAATAAGAACGGGCGCTAATCTCTTTCATCCAATTGTCTTGAAGAACAACAATGTTCGTAAAAAGCGCAATGTTGCGGTGTACAAACAACTCTAGGAATTGAGGGCATTGCGCATGCTTCTTCCTGACTTTCTACAATATCAGGTCTCCTCCATATATCATTCACAAGATGCTGCTTTTTATGAGTACTGCGTGAAATGTAGATTTATTGAATACGATTTGCATTGAATATAAATTTGCTTCGATGGCATGAAGTACATATATATATTCGATATACGTCCTCTGTAACCGTTCTAAGGCATGGAAAACGCTGATTTTAATAATAATTTAAATTATCGATCTGATAGGACGACGTCAGAATTGATTAATCACATGAAGCACGCGCGTCCTTGCTTGTGGGTTGACGGACGAGTCGCGGAGTTTCATTCCAGTTTCTTCCTAGTCAACAGAGTCCAGCATTCACAGTCCTCATGGAGGCCGCAGGCGGTCACGAAGTTTCATTTCAAAATATTACACACAATGCGTCAATGCGGCGCTTTGAAGTATAATTTGCAGAAACATTTCGGCTTCTAATGCAAACTCAAACAAATTAACAGAAAGGGCAGAAAATTGCCGAAGCGTATAAAAAAAGTGAGCTTAATCTCACGCTCTCTTGTGAAAAGTTTTTTTGCATTTCACTGCAAGTCCGAGTTCGAATCCTAGAAACTTTTATTCTGAACTGATTTGTTTTAGAGGAGAAAAACAACGGACTAAATTCTTTTTCAAACATTAGGCACTAAATAAACTTAAAAAGCTAACTCGAAGCTCTGTCAAACCATAGACATTAAATTGGTTTAAAAAACTATGAAAGCAGTCAACTTTATATTAGTTTAGCTAATTGGTATCCAGTTTAATTTATACGGATCATGTCCATTACTCGGTCAAACGCATTTTCTGCCGTCATGCTTGTGACAGCAGCTAATTAGGCGCCGAGCATCATCATACCCCAAGCGAGTTGTAATACAAATGGTCAAACTCGTATGGAATACGCAAAATGAGTACAGTACAGAAACAAATTCATTCTTTTGCCGCGTTCAGAGGTTTTTTATATGTATTTCTCAATAAATCATTTTTATTACTAAGTTGTAAAAAATAACCGAAGTAGTAGGAGAAGTATGAGTAGGAGGTCACAAGCCAATATTTACCAGAAGTTAAAGCTTACCTGCCAAAACTTAAGGATTTATTCCGATAGCTGCGATGCCAACACTTTTGGCCACAATTTCTCAGAATCTAAATTTAGTGCATTATATGAAGCGAGCAAAACTTACGTTTCTTTTGGCAGTCGTCTATGCTGTCTGTCTGTGATAAGCTCATACAGTGATCAAGCTGAAATTTGATAAAATTTCGTATAATTATCCGGTGGAATTTCGTTTTTTTTTTTTTATAGATAATGATTTTAATTATTACCATAATATGTAGCAAATATAATTTAAGTATGTCCACCTTCATTACTCTTACAATTGAGCTCAGTACGATATACTAAAGCTTGATTTACACGGGTCAATGTATTGACCAATACATTGAATTCAAGAGGCTGTGCACATGTGCAGAGCCACTTTTGATATGATAAAGTGACTCTGCTCATGTGCACAGCCTCTTGAATTCAATGTATTGATCAATACATTGACCCGTGTAAATCAAGCGTAAGAGGTTCTGATTTTGAAACTGTATACATTCTTCTTGATCTCTTACTAATTATTGTACCTACTGTACCTCTTCACCCCTCACCAATGTTCTACTAGACTATCTTTGTTTTACAAAAGTGCTTTTCTACTGTCGCACTGTGGAAATGTTGGAATGGATACCTGAAATAGTGGAATTGTAAAGAAGTTTTACTTGTGTAAAGTCACCTAGAACATAAAGTTTGGAATTAGCTCATGTGGATTTAAAATCGAATATGAGAAACGAAGTAACTTTATAAAATGGAGCAAAGTAAAATGTCAAATATAAACATGATACCAGAATGAGGTCTCCGTAATTAGAGCGTACGTTACAAACACGTAAAGACATCTCTATAGACATGTCCATATTTACAGTAGATACTCTAACCTCAAACTGTCTCTATATATAATAAATGCGGTGTATATAGATTCATGCTGTCATGATACTTGAACATCCGATGGCATACTCTCCATATCAGACTGAAAGTGGAACGAGAGATATAGTTGAAAGTTTGATGGGTCGCCTCGTGTATGTCGTAACAGCGGCAAATTAGAGCACGAGAGCGTAACAAAACGACTGCCGCGACGCGTTGTGGTCGCCCCATGTATCACGAGTGCAGAACAAGTGTCTAGGGTAAAACACGTCACAAAACATTATACTATATAGTGCATGGACATTGCCTGACTAATTTACTTTGATGATGTACAGCGTGGTTTGTAACTAGGTTTTCAGTTCCCAAGATATCATAATAAAACACTGACATTAGTGAAACTTATAGCATTTGTCGTTGTTTTAGACCAATACTCATTGGGAATACAGTTCGCGTTAAGAAATAAATCACTAGAACATTTTACAATTTTTAAATTGTGTCCGCCACCTGCTCTTATTTGTAGTGAGGTGCTTTGTCCGTCAAGAAATTTTTTAATTGAAGTTTGTGGCATATATAAACATTTATTAACGATTTCGGACCTAATTAGCTAACTCAACATTTCTTATGTTCTTATGTTTATTTATCATCCTCTGACAGTTCCATACTTTTACATTTTGTCCTACATCTGCCACCATTTGTAGTGTGGTAATCATTACCCTGCCAAGAAATAGTTGGAATGGAGTGTACTGGTATCTAACTGAATATATCTCATGTCTCATCTTCTTATTTTATCATATTCTTATATTTTTAGCATTTTGTCCAACATCTGCCACCATTTGTAGTGAGATTATAATTTCCCTGCCATACAACAGTTGAATTAGAGTGTCTATCATATAGAAATGATATGATGTAGAACCTGGCTCCTGATTCTGTAACTGCAAAGCGGACGCAACTTCGCCAGCAATGGGAGTTTGCATTTAATTGCGTTTCCGCCAGGTAGCAAGTTACAGAATCAGCAATTTCTCATCTTTATATTATCTCAGAGGAAGCAGGGCGGAGGTCCATTTCCGCGATTTTGCGTTCAAAACTTGTGTAATGATGTAATGGAGCTCTGTCAATTGAATTGTCACAACTACATATTGAAGTATTCTCTTACACAATTACTCGATTTCACCATTACAAAATATGATTGGATGAACCCATAAATAATGTTTTATAAGCTTACCTCCAGAATCATTGAAAAGGACCTCCATCCATTTACGTCTGAGGTACAAATATTATCTTCTAACACGTTTATGAGTTTATAAATCTTGTCAAACATCTGCCACCATTTGTAGTCTGGCTATTATATTATTGTCAATAAAAATTAGATTGGAGTTTGTGACGTATTAAATCTCTTTTGATAAATAAATAAGACATCTTTTGGCGTTATTAAACTTTTCTTATGTTGATCTCCTTTTCCGAGAAATGCTGTAAATTACTGTTTATAACGTTTATTGAATAGTTTTTGCCACAAGACCACATCTAGCTTCATATCTCCATTCTCCACGAGATATAGTTGCTATGCGGTCTTACAATTTCATAATATTCTCAAGAACGATATTTGTTGATATACAATAAGATCCAATTTCATCTTCTCCATACTTCACGGAGTCCGCAAATAATCTGGTTTTGTCCAATCGCTGAGCGATTTCATGTGGAGTTGAATACAGTTACTCATCTGTAGATTCTCAGAGCCCATAGTAAAACGAATAAAGTTTACTCCTTTAGGATTGAAAGAAGGGTAATAACTTTTTTTATAACTCTCACGTAGCTCCTTTTTAGCCAACAAATGAAACTTATAACTCACGTACACATAACAATATTTTTATAACTTACATTCCATACGTGGTAGTTGTAGTTCATCTAGTTTTAAGATTGCGACGGTGAAAATATATTTTTTTTCACTATAAAGAGCGGGCATTTCGAAATATTAGTGTAATAAACCACAAGCTAGATTTCAATCGTTTGATCTGGTAATAAATACTTAATCAATTTGTCAGCTGACGTTTGACCTTTCAAAGGGGTCGCAATGGGAAATGTGAGGAGGGAGTGAGAGAATTGGGGGTATAAATAAGCTAATAATAGCCGTGCATAATGTATGATATACATCACTTTGATCACTCCTGATACAAATAACAATGGATTATCGATTTGCTATCGCGAGAGTGAGCGAGAATTTTTAACGTTCAGAATTCACAACGTCGTGGAGGTGTGAACGTTCAACATACGTTTCATTTTCAACGTTATTCCATCAATTAAAACAAAGATTATGATTCATTGTATTATTTATCCCGTTCCAGGCATGATGGAACATTTCAGTTTGCAAATGCACATTATATAATTACCTACTAACTAAATCGTTAAAGCTACAAAAACCCTCTACATAATATGGTAAAATATCACAATAATAAACTATTTTTATAGATATGTATATATTTTCTGGGTCAATTCAGACGTACAAAACTATGATAACTTACCCCTTATAAATAGGAGACTGGATATTTTAAAATTTGTTACTTTTCAATGGTTAAAAGTTATACAGTAAACAATATTTACTGAACTTGATATCCGCGTATACATCATAGTTTTAATATTAGTTTGTTACGTGTTTTTCAAAAGCAATTATCTTGATTACAAAATGAAAATATGAACCGAACATGGCAACACCTAATTGTCACTGACACATGACACCACCACGTGATACGCCTCTCTTTGAAAGTCGTTAATTGAATCGGAAGAGCTTCCCATAAAAGACTCTGGAGAACAAAGCTTTGCTGCTGTGCCGAGAAGCAGTTGAGAGACGGCTGTCTGAGCCAACCATCGCCCTTGGCGTTGTAACAGTGGAGGCGCCGGGTCCAACTCTAGAGGCGCCATGATGCCCGCTAGCCAATAAGATCCTCAATTAACATCTTGCACGTCTCAAAGGCAAACAAATTAAGTTTAAGAGCTTTTTTCACTTTGATAATATAAGACTGTAGACTAAATCGATTGTATAATCACGAGAAGCAATTAATAAAATTGCTTCTATGCTAAAACTCGTGGATATTAAAATGTCTTAAGAGATCAAATTTACGAGAGCAAATTACACTTAGAGGACGCGTAAATGAGCATTCGTCTTGCCGATGCGGTACTCTTTACGGAGATTAAAGTTAAGTTACAAAAAGCTTCGCTGAAAGTTCGTACATTGATTGCATGCAGTAACAATGGTTGTAACTCGTCGACAAGGCGGGCATGTAATATGCTAATTGGAGCTCTCATTGAGAGAGCCAAAGAACAATCACTCCGGGAACAAACAAACTGCTTGAATGCCAAGCAGCAATATCGTCGACTACCCAGCCTCCTGCATACTAACTCTTCATTCTTTCCAAGCCACTTGTTCCCTCGCGTTGTCCTCTTTCGGTTGATCTTCCTTCCCGTCGGCCAGTTCTTCTTCCTCCATTCTCTCTGACATCTCTTTAAATTCATTTTAAACCGAGTTCCCTACTTCATCCTATCTTTGTTTCAGATTCCTGAGCTTTAGTAATCTTCACAGTGGAATTTGATACTTGACCTTTTGAGTTCTTATTGCACCAACATAGTGGTGATCCACTAGTAATTATCCATACAAAAAAACTCGTTAAACTATGCTTTTGTATCATACCCTCAATATATTCAAGTTGATATTTATGTAAAATACATAAAACCTCCTCTAATGAGGATATAAAAAGCTATCTAGTTAAAATCTCAAGTACGCAATTAAAACAAAACTGCAAAATATGAAGAACGGGAGCACAAAATTAATTATTAATTTTATGGTAATTCCGTGATCTGTTTCATCTTTGAGAGTTGCGAGAGTATCTGCACTTGTGTATAATTATATATACCGGGTGGCGCAAAAAAAACACACAATGGGCGAGATATCTCTGTGACGAAACTACTGCAAACATCGGACAGAACATTTCAAATAATATAAACAATAGAGTAAAGTTTAATGTGTGAAAGCATAAAAAACATTACTTGTGTAGGAAAAAAATTACAGTTTCGTATTTAGTTGTCGAAAATCGATTATACGATCCTCAAATAGAGAGCGTCCAGAAAATGTGGATTGGCTTGGGACGCTGTTAATTCAAAACAACTCATGAAAACACGCTGAAAATTTCAAATGTTACACAAAATATACTGCCATTATTGGTGAAAAAATTTCAATAAATTTGAACAAATGTAACTAAAGTTATGGTACCTTGAAGTTGAGCTTAAAAGCAGAATTTACGGGTGATAATTCCACTCTCTGAAGTTATCGTGTCTAATAAAACTTAGAAATGATATTCTGCATTTAGGCTCAACTTCAGGACACCACAACTTTAGTTCTATTGATCCAAATGTATTGAAATTTTTACATAATTGATAGCAATATATTGTGTATAAAATTTAACATTTTCAGCTTTATATCGTATGTAGTTTTGAAGACGTTTTCTGAACGCGGGCTATTTGAGCTTGGTATAATCGTTTTAACCAAATTCAAACTGCTTTAACTTTTTGTCTACATAAGTAATATTTTTTAATCTTTCACACACTTAACATTAGTATGTTGTTTGTATTATTTGAAATTTTCAGCCCGATGTATGCAGTGGTTTCGTCACAGCGATGTATCGCCCATTGTGAGTTTTTTGCGCAACCCGGTATAAGAGTATAGATGCAATTAACCTTCCATCTCTATTCTCTGTTAAAATAATTATTGAGTTAGGTAGATAGCTGGTACGTTATTATAATAGTTTTAATTATCCATCCTCTAAATACAATGTAAAGTTCAAGAAAAACTCTATTCCCGTTCAAAATATGGATTGAAAACAAAACTGATCCCGCCAGATATACGGCTGGCTTTTTCTGTTCTTCTCCGAACTATTCAAAGTGAAAATAGATTAGATTTGCATCATCATGTGTTTGCAATCACGCCATGGGTGGACAAATAGAAAATCGAGTGTTTTCATCATGTGAATGTTGTTTTCCAGGAGAACTCTGGTCTGGTCGTCCCATGGATAGTCGGGTGCATCACATTCATGGCGCTCGAAGCTGTCGCGACCGTCTACTCCAATGTGCTGCGAGATCACGTCAACAGGGTGAGTCTGCCAGCCAATCACAGTTCGACGTCGTGCAATCTGACGACGGCGCCAACTAATGAGATCTCTTGTTGCAGCAATTTGACCACCTCTGCAAAGCTGAGGTAGCGTTCTTTATCGGGAGAGCTGTGTTGAATGTGAGTGAAAAACATCAATATGTCATCAGATTCATAGAGGCCTCATTTGCAGTACAAACGTTAGACGATTGCGTTCCGAGAAAAGACGTTGATCGAATTGGCCAATCAAAAAGAAAATTACTGACGCAATATCACAGCACTGAAAATAAACAATGATCTTCATATTTCAATACCTCATGTCTTCGACTTTAACTTTAACGGTGTTCTAATTGCTCCCAAATATCTTCTCGAAGTTTCTCCTCGTGCCTTAATTATTCGTATATGAATGATTAATCTTCAGTAAATTAGTAATTTATATAATATCGCTTGGGGACAGTAATTACCTTTGGGATACTCAAAAGAGCAATTTCCTACAAATATGAGAGGAACAAGTTTGGAAGCAACATAAGGTCCAAGATAATCTTTAAAGAAACCGCAATAATGAGGAATTGCATAAAGACCACCCATTATCAATAGTCATTCACAATATAAAAAATCTTGTCCATTCTTTTCATCGAACAATTTTCTCTTGCAGTCTCATGTAACTGGCACTCATTACTTCGAAGTCTAGACTCCGACAAAGACCTACGTTGAGATAATGTCCGACAAAGATAATGATAATCTCCGAGATAATGATTGAATGCTGGGCCGGAAGAACCATGAAACCAACACTTTTTTCGAAATAGGGTTTTTTGTGGAACTAGCATGCGCATGTCTAGGTCTATCCACTGCCACCTTAAAATTGATTTTTTAAATGTTGACATTACTTAAATTGATCATAAATGTTGGCTGCCATGGAAGAACCATGAATGTGTTTCTAGATAGCCGACGGTGCGGACTGCATTGTGTCACCAAAACTGTTAATTCATTTAAATAAAAGCAATAAAACAAAACTGGTTGATGGATAATCAACAAAAGTAGTTGAGGAACTCGGAGGAAAAGTTACAAATCGAAAGGGTACTGATATATTACCCTTTTCAAATAAATAAGATTTTGTAATAAATTTTGTGTTCAGGTACCCATTTATTGAATGAAACCTATGTAATAACATCCACATATCTTCCAAAATAAGTAATTGTGATAATATGGCCTTGAAATAGTTTTTGGATTTTTACTCAGAAAAATGAAATTGTTGGTTTCATGGTTCTTCCGGCCCAGCATTCGATTATCTCCGGCAAAGATAAAGTTATTATATACACGATCTGACTCACTGACCCTCTCTATTGCAGGAGGGTAGACCAATATGTGGTCATCTGTGTACTGCGGTTTGCCTGCTAATGCGAGCTAATGGGACTCTTGGCTGGCTTCTTTTGAATGTGACCCTACGTGTTGCATGTTATTGAAACTGTTTGGTAACTAGGTGTTCGCGATCTGCGGTGTCACGAAGTTCTACTACATGCTGCGAGCCGGCATCTCGTGGAAGGGGCCGGAAGCCATCGAGCTCTGATACAGGCAAGCCGGAAGTGACGACGACGACAGCGATAGCTGCTTGCTGATGACCTATGGCGATCAAGTGTAAGACGTCAACCATGAGGTGATTGAATAAAGCTTTGTGCCAAATATGAGAGTGACAAAAAATGAACAATTTGCATAACCACTGTCACGCAATCAACTCAACCGACAATTTGTCATGACTTTATACAAAAGTGACTTTAAATTAAGTCCGGACTTTTCGGTTGACATGATTCAGTTCGAGCTCTGAATGTTTTTCGTAAACATCAAACACCCACGTCAACGAATTGAAAGAGACAATGCAGAGTGGTTGTCGCGTTCTTTGTAGTCAAGTAAAAAGCTGAAAGGAAACTCGACAATATAATTGTTGCTCTATGGTGCTCGTGCAAATATGAGTGGTGGGTTTGATACAAGAACTCTTCAAGCAAGTTGGCGTGGGTGCTTGAAACTCAACAAAGAAGAACGTCTGAACAGCTTGAGCAAAAGATTAGGCAATGTAAAACTGAATAGCATCTAATCGCAAATGTATTTTTGCACGAAAAGTATTATTAAATGTTGCGACAAGCCCCCTAGCGGCTTATTCCCTGAATGTAGCTGACATACTCGTATATCGTTATATTGTTTTCTGTATAATTCCGAATTGTAGCAATGAGAATAAAAAATTAGTGGAGATATCAAATGGATGCGTATATTACACTCTCAGTATGCGCTTTCAGCTGGACCAGTCGCGCAATATATGTGTCCACAAGTGTATCTTTCACATCACTTTCGAGTTATTATGTTGCTGAACCTGACCAAACCAATTTGGCGAGAGTAGATATCTGTATCAACTTGAGGCCAAATAAGTTGAAGTTGTGGTGTTCTTTACAGCGGATTTCAAAAGAAAATGTTTCTTGTTGGTGTCTTGATGAGATCAGACAGTCCTTGATTCAGTCAGACAGAGTATCTTATACATTGACTTCATTTATTAAAAGAAGTGAGAATTGGCCAATCAAAGGCTCAGTAACATGTCAATATTACTTGCTATTTGAGTTCTCTTTCTTCTAATATTATATAATATTCTTCTACCAGTAGCATTTTTTACTGACATTTTACTTTCTAAAAAATACTACAACTTTAATCTATTTGGGTAGCTATTTATTACATCGTGAACCTATCAAGTGTATATTATAATGAAATATCCTTATATTAGCATGAATGTTATATATTTGTATAGAGCTAACGAGTATTGCTATTGTAAAACTGTATGTTGATATTCCTATGTAATATTGTGTAATCATTACCTATATACCATCTCAGGGGGAGAATAAAACCATACAACAAAAGCAACCAATGACAAACGCAACTCTCAAAAAACCCAATATATACATGTATAGCTCCCCTTTTCCTTTTAAGACTTTCTTTGAGCAGCGCACAACATTGTCTTCTGATGCTTTAGAAAAGCGTCTCTCCAAGCCAAGCCAACGGACGGACGAGAAACGATGAAAGAGCACCGAAGCATAAACAGATCGTACGTCCTTTTCATATGTATTCTCCATCCGCCATAGAAGAAGCCTCGTGTATCCCTTCTTCTGTGACGTGAGCGACAACAGAGATTGTCTCTCTCCCTCTCGCTTGAAAGAGATCTCTGGAGCCTGGAGTTGTCAGGAGAAGAGCTAATGATCCAGTACACCGGTGACGTCACGGGAACGGTGTTAGCGACAGGCGTGCCGTTAATTGCTGCCGCTTCCAAACTTAATTGCCCGCAAACAACCCTTCGCTAGAAAATAACTCTCCCCATTACAGTGAGCGGATGGCGGGGGTGGGGTGGGGGGGGGGGATAACTGACATCTGTTGCAGGGGAATTAGGCCGAGTGATAACTCGTTGGACCAGAGATCCCCGGTCTGTCAATAGATCAACTATAGACGTGTCCCGAGTCACATAGCACGTCATTGAATTCAGTTGCATCAGGTATGTGATGTACTTACTACTTTTATTACATGGTGCTTCAGCATTTTCGTCTCATTTGTTTTCATCATCCTACATATGCCACCAAAAGTTAATTATGCTTTGTGTTGAAATTGGACCGACAATAATGAAAATATATCTACTACCTATAATTATACCGAAAACAGTTGTGCTATAACTGCATTTTACATACTACGAAATTAAGTTCACATAATCTTCAGTTTAATTAAGTCTGGCATATATTTACATTTACCATAAAATCTTTTATGGACTTTAATGAGTAGCCAAATGGAAAGATACGAAAATGTTCTCAAGCTTTTAATTTACGTTGGACAGGAAATTAGTATAAAGTCTGTGTTAGTTAATTTGATATTTGAATCTATGGAGCTATAAATTATTGCAAACGATGCAATTAAGATCCTAATTACAGAGTGTTCTTGTGTGTATTATTTAACACTTCTAATCAAATTACAAGCTATTACAGACAGTAGTCACAAATTATGAGAACGAAGATAGTTGACTCCTGGTGGAAACGTTGTGGATTCGCACTCCAGAGACCGGGGCTCGATTCCCGCGGTCGCCCTTCCTGACTTGTGTTTTCCATCTTTCCCTTGTTCGAGAGGAAAATATTGCAAGATCCGTTACTGACAAGCCACAACCGCCTCCTTCCTATCCACCTTACATCCTTCCCCATCGTCATCATCATTATCTCCTCTCTCACATCATCCGCACAAGCAAAATATTTTTTTTACGTTTAATAACATTTTATTGTTTTTTATCAGATGGAATTATTTGTTCTAAGTATATTTAAAGTGTGCCTCCTACTCATCTAAACTCTTGAGAAAGAAACTCTTGTGTTTCTCTAGAGACATAAAACTACGCTGAAAAAGCGATCATTATCACAATACACAAACCAAAACTGCTAGATGAGGGGAAAAAAGTACAATTGTTTAAGTTCACATTTTAGAAGTTGGTTTGTTTTGTCTGTAGCTCTTAATACAGTTTCGTTAAGCTTTTAGTTTTTACTTCTTTTTATAATTCAGTTTTTATTTAGAAAAAACAAATAACATGATATAGTAGCCCCGCTAAACCAATAGCCTGGCTTGTCTGCGGAGCTGCTCACTAATTATAAAACTAACAATTTATTATAAACACTAAAAATACATTTGTAATACACTAAAAAAATACACTAAAAAAATCATATCATAACTGAACCAATCAAACATGTTTAGCCCGATCTACACTAAACGAGATTTCATTTTAATTGATCGAATAGTTCCAATTTGATTGAAAATGTTTTATACAATAAACATATATTTTATCGGTAATGTCTCGTACATGCTAAGCATTAAAACTGTACCACTGATACTCTGTATATTCAACAACATATTAACACATTCCAAGGTGCACAAAGCTCACAAAAGAAGACGAATGGAGCGTCTTATACTCGTTTCAAACGGCGTCAGAGACTTGAATTGAGTATCAGTATCAATAACTTACATGATAGGAGACAATATAACATAACTGTGTCTGATTGGCTAGCACACTTCAACATTATTCTCTTTTACGGTACCCTGTAGAAGCTATAAAAGTAGATAGACCAAAAATACTACCAATAAAGCTGAAATAACTTTATATTTTATGTAGGTTGATCACGATCAGAGACGACTCCAGAATATTTTCAATGGGGGGGGGGGGGGGGGGGGGGGGGTCCATAGTATTTTATCTTGGTGGTTCTCGAAGACGAGTCGTTAGTTAATATGCTAGTGTTAAGCCCAATGTATTGATAGTAAAATCCATACAACTTTCGAGATAATCCAACCGGCTATACTTGAATTATGTTTTATTCGATATTCTATACACACAGCTTAATTTACGCAATTCCAATTTCCGGTGACTTATTATTATTGATAATATTGGCAGGTGGAATGCGAGAAGACCGAAAGTCCTAAAACTTCTGATGGGATTATTTCCTGACCCAATATTATGTCCGGAAACAAAATCGGAGAAATAATAAATCGGTAACATTCTAAGGGCCGGTCTTTCAACAGTCTGCTAAACAAGTAGTTAAGTTATAAACGCTCATTTGAGGAATGTAATTGATCATTGTCATGGCAATATAGACCTAATTGACTGTTTAAAAGTTAGCAAGGCATTGAAAAATTGTCCCTATAAAGACACACGAATTGTTGCCAATGTAAGCAATCGAATCATTGTGCAATGCACATGAGTAAACTGAGTTCATATGGAAACAAACAAATTCCATTTCACATCTCTAACTAAATTATATTTTATTAACTGCGTATTCGCCACAAACACAACCTTCAAGAAAGAATGTGTTGGTTCAATTGTAACTTTACAACAGACTCCAGAATGCCCTTGGCCATAGAATGTTCATCTCCTGGCACAGTATTTAAAATTGTAAACAGGAGTAAATAAATATAATAAATCTTTTGTTGTGAAAGAGGTGTACGGGTATTAAGTCTATACTATTATGGAGATTCTTGAAAATGAGATGGGTCGGATCGATGGGTGGTGGTAGAATTTAGGAACCTCTTGACTCCATTGGCATCTTCCATGATTAAGACGCCTCAAAGTTGACAGGTGCTCTAATACATTTTATCTGAAATACATCACTTCGGAGAATACATTATCGATTTGAGCAGTTTGTCGAATCCTGATCAAGCGAGCGTAGCGAGCGTCTCCACTTGAAACTTATGGCTCGAATCTCTGTTTTTGTGTGTATTTGTGCATTTGGCGTCTCCTGCCAAACGAAGTAATGGATCAGGCCAATTTTTTCACACAACTTATGCAAAGTCAAATACATACCTAGGTACTGAAAATTAATAACTTTCCATAAATTTCAAACGGGTTTGATTAGGAATAAAATGGAAATAATTTTTGGTAAGTGATAATGATTCACTCATTACCCACTCGCTACGTCCATGTTCATACACACATGTGCATGTTTCGCATTTTATATTATTTATCTAGATAATTTCCAATAGATAACAATATTTTTATCTAGATAAAGATAGCCAATTATAAAATTATCTATATAAGATAATAGATAAAAAAAATAATCTATCTACATAATTACCTAGATAATTATATCTAGATAAAACACAACACTGTACCCCCCAGGTATGTGTAGATTCAACACTATTCACATTGCTGCTTTTACTTGACAGTGTGTCCCGTGTTTTATGCTGGCAGTTATTTGCTTTAAAAAAATAATAAAAAAATGTGTTTTTAGACACGATGCCGTCATTGGACCTCGGACTTGCCCCGCTAAGCAAGTCACCCCATCCTGCTGGCACCCCCGCTCCATTGTCCGCGACCACTTATTTGGAAATCCTTATTCGTGGCTAACCTACAGGGGTGCGATCATGTAAAATGACAACTTTCTTGTCGCGTGACAATCTTCTCATCTCAATGAATAAGAAGCTTGTCACCGTGACAAGAAAGTTGTCATTTTACGTGATCGCACCCCTGTAGGCCGTTCCCCTATCCGCAACCCGGGGACGCGCTCGGAAGCCCAGAGCAAGGCAGAGGTTCGCATTCCCTCACCGAGAAAAAAAAATAAAAAAAATCAATTCATCTTATAAAATACGCTTAAAAACATATAAACACTTAATTAGGTTCAATACGATTAACAAATACAAATAAAAAATACCATCCCAGTCCGCCTCAACAAAAAATATCCCTTCATCATAAAATACACTTAAAAACATATAAACATTCAATAAAGTAAATACAACTAACAAATACATCAAAAAATACCATCCCAGTCCGCCTTGACAAAAAATATCCATTCATCTTATAAAATACTTACACTTAAAAACATATAAACACTCAATAAGGTAAATATACAACTAATAAATACCTACATAAAAAAAGTACCATCCCAGTCCACCTCAACAAAAAAATATCCATTCATCTCATAAAATACATTTAAAAACATAAACACTCAATAAGATACAATACAACTAACAAATACATCCAAAAAATACCAATACACTTAAAAACATAATCATCTTATAAAATAGACTTAAAAACATATAAACACTCAATAAGGTTCAATACAAGGTACAAAAAGATCATCTCACCCGCGTACTCTTACTTTATTGTCCTTCCTCACAACCACAATATTTATTCAAACTCGCAAACTTCAGATAGGTCTCCTTCCCCAGCGCTGCATTTTCTGACTGACTGTCTTGGAAACGAATGGATAATTTTATGCATATTCTAATAATGTTAATCATGGTAACAATATAGCAAATAGTAATAATTAAGTTACCAATTGTTGGTATGCATTTAATACATTGGGCACCAGAGTGTACTGTTGCATTATCGGCTATTGTTGAAATATACAAAACGTGTATCATTTTTAATATGGGCGAGTGTACATGTGAATATCAGATGGAAAAAGTCCATGTTTTGTCGGAAGAGCATTTTACGAATACTATAAGTGTCAATATATTTTGTATATCTAAAACTGATTTAATTTAGATCCCAATTTTAATATTTAAACAATATTTAAGTCTCTGAACCTTCAATATATCGGTGTTATGTTTATGCGGAGTAAACTACAGATAATTTTCATAAATAAGCTAATTAGATGATTTTTTAAAATTAATTGAGTGGTTCTAGAGTTCTGGAGATTCCAAATTTGGGCTTGATCAGAGGTACTATATGACATGTAGGTACAATGCTCACAGAATGAGAAATAAGACATTTAAATAAGTTTAGGATCAACCCATTTAATATATTTTTCATCACATGCAAAAAGTTTTTAAAATCGGAAATGTGGGAGATTATGAATAGGAAAACGCCGCCGTGCAACGCACTATTTAGGTAAGTTTGTAACTGTTACAAATGAAATTGACGTTTTTATCTACTATTTTATGTACAGAATTCTCACCATTAACACTTACAGTCTGAGTGCAATGTAATGTGATGAACCATACCGATATTTAACTTCACCTCTGAAACTATCTTAATTTGCAGCGCCTTCCAAGCACCAGTATGAATGTCAATGGGTATTAAAAGTTCACTCCTCCGACGCAAGCAATTTCACCTGAAAGTTATGCCGCGAATAAACGCCATCATCCCTCAGACTAGCGAGATAAATTGGCGCGATATATTTCTCGGTCGTGCTTGGAGGCTGGATGCTGTGCTCATCTCGAGGCAGTAATCCAATTCGTCAATATACGCGCTGCGACTCCCCGACGGTCGCTTGGTCGTTGTTGGCCAATTACACCGTGGCTTTCTCGGCTGTGTATAGGATTTGCTATCCGCGAGCTAAGTCTCGACAATTCTGTGGCTACAGACAAAATATTCCAGACCGCCAGAGGATGGAAATCTAGCAATCTCGGGGCTAACTCAACCAGCACGGTAAAAAATAAGTTGAAATTAAATTTGAAGTAGATATGTTCCTATGATATAGTGAGGAGTTATTTACGAGAACCTTGAATTTATATTCCTGTAATGTGTGAAAGTACCTATTATCCTTCTCAAATTACATTGTGTTCCTAGTGGACTATATCCTACACTGGCCAATTAAAATAGTATTTGGGCCGTAATTGGGCAGTTTCAATTTCAAGCCAATTAAAACTGCTGCATTTCAGAACTTCAGAAATGTTGGGATGTCAAATCTGGTCACGTTCCGTTTAAGTTCTTATTAAATGATATACTATTTACTTTAATTATACGTTTTCCGTTCGTAAGTTTGGCTTTTCATAAATAAACACTAAATTGATGAACGTTGCACAAACTTTATTTATTGAATGTCTCAATATTTCGCCTGCCTTCTGCAGGCTTCTTCAGGAGTTTGACATTAAAGTTTTTGACAGGTAGCTAAACAATGATTAAACAACTAATAATTCAAATTGTTCAATAATTCACATCAATTATTTATAACCTTCGGTAAAAGGCTCCTTTCTCTAAGATTTAACGACTACAATTTCGACCCAAATATCGTTGTATCATGAATATTTGGCAATACAAATGTTCAGTTTTGTTATTTTTATCTTCCTTCAAAATCATGCAAAAGAAATTATTTGAAATTAGGTACCACGTTAGCATGTTTTTTTTTATTATCTAGTGGAGCGGTCGCTCCACGCCAGCCAAGTCGTACGGCGCGCGCACACTCTCATATAAAGGCTGGAGCAAACCCACTTTTACTGTAAGCATCAAAGTGGCATTTTCGGCCTACTGGATCTTAAAATTGAGAAATCTCACATTGTTGCGAAATATCTTAATTTCGAGCTATGGCCCACCCTACAACATATACCAAATTTGGGAACAATAGGTTACGCCCTTTGCGCGCTAGAGGGCCGTGAAAACAGTGTTTTAGGGCGGTTTTCATAATCAGTAATCATAGTAGTAGGCTGGAGCTAAAATCCGGTAAACAGGCCACAGCCTAAACGGCTGAACCGATTGATCTCACATTTTTACCACGTGTGCACTTTTGGCGTCTGATTTAACCTTGTCCCCATGAATTTTTTGTGCCGCCATTTTGAAACCGGAAGTGACGTCATATCTCGTCAACGGTTGGACCGATCGGAACGAAATTTGCGCCAATCGTTTCAGACGGTCATCTATATGGATTATCAATATCAAAAGACTGAACATTATTTTAAATAAACCGGAAATGACGTCATGAAATTTAATATACATCGATTTGCATTTCAGCAACAACTGTTGATCCGATTGTCTTGATATTTATGTAACGTTTGTACTTTTGATATTTCATTTGACTTGTTATAAAACCAACCGGAAGCCGCCATTTTGAAACCGGAAGTGACATCATGTCTCAAAAACGGCTAAACAGATTAGAACAAAACCAGCGCTAAACGATTTAGACGGTCAACTTTATGTAATCAGTAATATTTGATGATTTAAATATCGAAACCGGAAATGACGTCACACATTTTATGACCTATACCGGAAATGACGTCATAAATATGCTAAATGACGCTAAATTCACCACTTTATACTTTAAAATAGATATAAGTAAACGTACTTTGTAAATAATTATAAATTCAAGGTTGCAGTGTTCTCGGCGGCCATTTTTAAAACCGAAAGTGACGTCATATATCGTAAACGGTTGTACCGATTGCAACCTAAGTTTGGAAATGTGTTGGACTAATAATTATGAATTCAAGACGACATTATTTTCGGCCGCCATTGTTAAAACCGGAAGTGACGTCAAATATCTAAAATGGCTGTACCGATTGCAATCAAATTTTGGAAATGTGTTGTACTAATAATTATGAATTCAAGACGACATTATTTTCGGCCGCCATTGTTAAAACCGGAAGTGACGTCATATATCGAAAATGGCTGTACCGATTGCAACCAAATTTTGGAAATGTGTTGTACTAATAATTATGAATTCAAGACGACATTATTTTAGGCCGTTATTGTTAAAACCGGAAGTGACGTCATATATCAAAAACGGCTGTACCGATTGCAGCCAAATTTTGGAAATGTGTAGGAGTAATAATTATGAATTCAAGACGACATTATTTTCGGCCGCCATTGCTAAAACCGGAAGTGACGTCATATATCGAAAACGGCTGGACCGATTGTAACGAAACTTAAAGCTATTCTTCTTGGATAATTATTTTAATCTTATATACCAAACGCAACTTTTCTAAGTATCCAAATCGGCATAGGCGTATTTTTTTAAAGAAATAAGTTCTTGCACGGACACAAGCTGTGCTACAAGCTGTATGAATAAACTAACAAAAGAAGTGATATCCCAGAAAAAAACACTCCGTGTAAAAAAGGCAGCCAAGTCTCTTTACTTTAAAAAAATTCAACACCGAAAAGGAGTGATATCAAAAAAGGAGCCAAGTCAATGACATTTCCAAATATTTAATCGTATCTTTGAAATAAAAGTATAAACACCGAGAAATACTTTACAAAAGGACTTGGCGCATCGTTTTTTTAAAGACATTTTTCTATTCATAAGCATGTGCCATTTATATACAACCGTCATTTTGAATGTTTAGAATAATAGGGAAACATCTTTCAATTAGGTACATATTATACATACCTTCTGTAAAATATTTTCTATATGAATATATACGCTATGAAACTTGTTGTCTATGCTTTCTATAAATATACACAATAGTTATCTTCGTAATATTGTTTCGTGGTGAATATAATTAAGTCTCATGCGTTATACCTTCTCATCATGTAACAATTTCTATTAATACACATTTTATAAAAATACATTTCACAAAGAAGACAGTCATATTGAATTTCTATTAAAAAATTTAACTTTATACACTTGACACTTCAAAAATATATAATTGTGTTCCATTAGTTAGTAATTATTTGACAACGTTTCATGATTTCCTTCAGTCAAGATCAAATTATGAAAAGATACCAGTCTAATATCGCCATATTAACAGTACTGCAAGAATATGTATGAGCCCACTTCCAATTGATATGAAGGGATGTGTGTTGTGAAAAATATCCGACCGAACCGGGGCACGAACTTGGGACCTCTCACTTGCCGGGCGAGAGCTCTACCAACTGAGCTACCCGATCGGACGGGCGGACATTAGACACAACACACTGATGAGGATCCTGACTCCTGACTCCATGGAAGTTTTCCAAAGAAACCTACATTCTCACCACTTCCAATTGTTATGTAATTCTTTCACCCTTATATTACTTATATATTACAGCATAAAATCATGCTTCTATCGCCATTGACAAAACTATAAAATAGTCATTACTAAAAGTAGCTTGATTCATAGATTTTGGCTCTAATAGAAAGAGGAAAATGTACCTACTTGTAAATTTCTTTCCACTTTTAGGATAGAATGATGTCTTTAAAAAAACGATGCGCCAAGTCCTTTTGTAAAGTATTTCTCGGTGTTTATACTTTTATTTCAAAGATACGATTAAATATTTGGAAATGTCATTGACTTGGCTCCTTTTTTGATATCACTCCTTTTCGGTGTTGAATTTTTTTAAAGTAAAGAGACTTGGCTGCCTTTTTTACACGGAGTGTTTTTTTCTGGTTTTACTTACTGTAACAGGTCAAAAAATATACGTGTTTTCTCTCTTCTCTATAGACAGACATCTTTAAAATGACGCTAATACCAAAAACTTTAAGGGTGGTACTACCGGGTGGTTATAACCTTTTATTGTACACTTACGACTCAGAAATGAACAGAAAGCTCTCTACAGATAAATCTTGAAACCCATCTAGAACTGGAGTACGATATAATTTAAAAGTAGAGTTATTGCATTGTTCAGTGTCACATTAACTGCAATTTTATTGCATGCCCTGGTTAGTTGTCCTTATTTTTCATTGTCGACAACTAAGACTAACGGGTGCAAAACTATATCTGCTACTTGAAGCTTTCAAATTTAAAAATAATATAGACTATATATAGCGTGTTATTCTTTTTAACCCCTCTCCTCCAAGCCTTTGTGCTGCACGTTCCAGTAACGACGAAATTGAATTTAAAATCAACGTTGTTAAATATGAGTCCCGCTCTGCTCTCTGCCAGATGAGAAGTGCTTTGTACCAACGACGTGACGTCATAATACGTTGAAGAGGCCGTAGAAAAAAACTTCCGTCAGAGTTCAATCCACAAACATGTGAATAATATTTGCCGACTGAACGTATCAGACTGTTGGAGACGAAGAGCCAATCAGAATAACTCAGTATGCGATGGTTTCGTCCCAGACGTTCTCAGCAGAAGGTTTTGTTTCGTACCGCGCTCTGGTCTTGAATCTCACCCTGAAGCGTAGAAAGAGGAGTCAAAGAGTTTAGTGTCAAAGAAGATCTTGCCTTCATCGTCTGAGAGTGCCTCAAGTCATCTTTGCAAGATAGTCACGCAGCTCTTTGGACGACGTGAGAGCTCCCTGGTGGCTCTCTATAGACAATAACGCAAAACATGGCACTTCCACCTGTTAAAATAATATCTGTATTAACATATCAACGCCCGGCTCTTCGCATCGGAATGGCTTCGTAGTTTGGATGCTCAATCCCATTCCAATAAAAACATTGCATATTCAATTTCTGAGAAGCTTCTAAAGTTCTTCACAATTATTTATGGAAATTATAGAAATAAAAATATCCCGTTTCACGAAGTCGACGTCGATTTGGTTGAATATTATACCTCCATAGAGAAGGAATACAAATGCAATGTTTTTCAAGCAGGCATTTCCTGAGGCCAAGAACATCTGTCTTCCTTACTGAAAATCGATATTATGCTGACTTGATCAGACGCATCACATTTTAGGGTCACTGAATAAAATATCGAACTCATTTTTTATTATCGAATCGTGACTGAGTTCTGGTCATAGCTTTTCGGAACCAAATATCGAAGAGAAAGAGCAAGAGAGAGAGAGAAATGAAGCTCAATTTCGTTTTATGACACTGGTTTACCCAACACCCTTCCCACCCCTCCGCTTCACCGCTCGACGCCGTCCGTCCTTCTGTCCGACCGCAGCTCCCTGGGCACACGTCATAAGGCAATCAAATACAAATTATCCTCATTTCATTCCCTAGTTGCGACGCTCTCATTGGTTATTAAATTCATCCCAGTTAGCGGATTACACGACATTGTGCGTCACTTTTCGATCGAAATCAATTCACATTCATCAATAAAACTCGGTGCAATCATTTTGCAAGGGTTCATTGCGAGGATTCGTTTGAGTGAAGCCGCTCATGCGAATGTCGCGAAAATTTAAATTGAATCCATCGTTGTTGTAAAAACAGAAATAATGATAATACTGAATTCGTAATTGTGAATTATCAGATAAAATACGAGGTATTAACTCAACATTTAATCTATTTGAAGTACTACAGTATAATCCACAGAACGCTTTCGAGAGAAAATTTAATTTAATTTCTATGTTATTTGGAAATAATAAACGTGTTTTATATTTCGATTTACGTTAACGCAATGTTGTAGATATTCAGAAGCTAGCTGAGATGAGTCTTCTCTCCCCTACTCCCAACTTCAATTACGAGGACAATATACCCCAGTAAATTAAATAAAGCAGAATGTTTAAAGGAAAATAGCACTAAGTTATCTTGTAGATGAGTCTATGTTACTTTATCTCCTAGGCTTGTAAATAATTATAATAATGTGTTATCACTTGCATTAAAATTGTACTAAATAGAATCACCAAAATTCGACATTTCTATTTTGTCAATTGAACATTTTATAAAGTCGTTTTTTAAATACTATAGGTCCAACCAAATTTTCTTCCATAGCAGACTAAAATTCGGAGAGAAGTCAGAATTGGAATCCGGCGTATTGAAGTAACAGGACCTTGAAGTTAATCTCATATTTACATATTATACATATTATATATTATATAACGAAATAAAGATAAAGAATACGCCACTGTATTACTAGATATTTTACAACTCAATAAATGTACTACTTTTTTAAAAAATGTGGGGAGCAATATTAGGCATAGGTAAATTTAATCTGGAACGAATGAATGAGATGAAGAACCTGACATCCATGACGGTGTTTGTGAAGTACATGCTCCATCAAGAGTTGAGCGAAACCATCGGATTGGGATTACGACCGCAATATGCCTCTTCAATCTGTCCTCTTCTTCGTAAATATCAGAACAGAGATGCCACGATATTGGTCGACTTATTTCATGGATCATTTTCCAATTACTGGCCGACTCAAGAGCGTCCCGGCGCTTCACAGCGACGCTTATAACGTGGAGAAATATAGACGTCGTTTATACTTTCCGAGTGTCGTCGGATTAGACTAGACGTCCCAACTCCGATGACAACCCAGTGGTGGTGATAGCTGACACTTCTATGAATGCAATTTCTACATGTAGGTGGAAATACGAGTATACGAATTAGGTTAGAGAGAGAAAGAGATAGAGATTGGAGAATACCGAAGTTTATTGATACGTAAGAAAGCACAACGACATACATATTTTTTACGATTCTTGGGGAATATCTTCTTCAATCGTTATATTTACGCTTCGTTCTGTATGGCGAACAATAAATATTGTACCATTTTGTGACATGTTGAAGATGAAGGGAAATGGGACGTGAGAAAACTAGACATCTTCGCTCATATTTGCAAAACTTTGTATATTCTACTCGCGAATCTCGTCGGATATTGTCACTCACAGATCAATTTCAAACATTTTCTAATTTGAATAAGAGCACTAGAAGTATGTCAAGAGAATTATTGTATTCGTAATATACTAGGCTTATTATAATTATATAATACAACTAAGACAGGAAAACGCTCTGTGTAACGCCTTGACAAGCGAGCACCAGTACGTGCACACAAACATCGAAACGAAATATCCTGAGTCACATAAATATTAAGCACTATACCTATAAACCAACTGAAAAAGCTAACACATTTTTTTTTTTTATAAACAGCGAATTGTTTTGTAAACACACTTTCAGTTGTCAACAAATGCATCCGTTGTAGAATTAAAGATACTCTTTGCCCATCAAAATAATAGTTAATTGTCTAGCCTAGCGTATGAAAATAACGAAACAGATGACTGACTTGTGGAACAAAACCAATATACACTTCAACAATCAAAGAAATAACTATAGGTGCATACGCACGTATTATGATGGTTACGATTTCTAACAGTAAAAGATCAGCATGTAGCTGATCGTTTCCAAGCTAGGTAATCGAAGCGTGTCGAGCGGCCGCAACGCACTCCTCAAACCTACAAGGCTAATCATGGAAAAACATAATGTTTTTTATTTATGAATGGATCTTTCTCAAAAACTATACAGGTCTAGGCTAGTATGAGATGATGTGTGTGCAAAATTTCAGATTGATACGTAGAACGGTGCGACCTGGGTTGAAGCCAAGGTCTTTATAATTATATACTTGGGTTGAAGCGACAAAAAAAAACAATAAAGAAACGCACATATACAGAGAAAGTGCCACAAGAGTGAAGTGGAGACGCTCGCTCCGCTCGCTTAATGAACACAAGAATAATTTGTTCAACTTAGAACATGAAAAATACTCTCCGGAAAAAGTTGACGAGAAAGCAATGAGCACAACAAATAATATGATTGAACTTCATTTAAATACTCTATAACCATTCGTAGAAACAAATGTTTTTTACCAAGTCAATTAGTGACTCTTTCTAAATTGACTAAACTAAAACTGTGCACTTTGCGTCGTGTACGTACTAAAACATCAGTCACTCTGCAATGGAGACTCTTTTCTTGTATAAGTAGCTTTAACGACTGGTGATTGCCCCACTTTCGAACAAACAAGGAAATAAAGTTAATTATTCAAACACAAAGTTTTTTTTCTCTAGAAATTATATATTCTAGCAATAATCTAATTTAAAAAGTGCACTGGATGAAATCTAACAAGTATTTTTTGCAAAGACATTGAATTGTTCAAAGAGAGTGGTTTATGTGTAAAATACGTAATGGTAAAAAAGAAATGTACTTTGTCTAGTTAGAGGACTGGATTACGAACATACTATTTCAGAGCTTTATATGATTGTTTGTATTATAGAAACACCGCCGTTCTATTAGGATCTCTTACGAGCCGCCGAGCAATGTTCTAGAGCCCTACCGACTACTTACAAGCGTTCAACTAAATTTCAGTAGTCGGTTGGTTAGCAGGCTACAAAATCCGTGTCAGAAAATCAAATTTTAACTCGCATTTGTTCCGACATTTTAAATAACTACGATTCAGATTCGCTCACTAAATTTATCCCTCCCTTTCAATATTGATTGTTTTGTATTTCTGAGATTATCCTAACTGACATGTATTTGTTACCAGAGGATCTGGTCGTGTGGCTATCTGGGAGAGATCAGCATTCACAGGTGTCAGGAACAGCATGGTCTGTTTGCTACTCACTTCTCCCGTTGAGTTATTGCTGATGTGAGTGGCCATCATCAATCTCTGCGCTATGGGTGAGATATTTATTCGCGAGTGTCATTTATCACGATTATCGCAGCAAACAAAGCCGTTCTCATTTCTATTACTATGTTATATATAAAATGTTAAACATGGTTTATAACTGATAGATTGCTTCGAGGTTCAAGGTGAAGTTTGTTTTTATATGTTTTTTGTGTTCTATATGAAATGCTAAGAAATGTATCATTCAAGACACAAATAAGAAAGATTGTGATACATAAATTCAGAAAAGGAATATGTGAGAAAAATTTATTCTTAGTGTATTTTCTTTCCAATAAAATGTATAATAAAAATAAAAATAATAAATAACACGATAATATTACCCTTTAAAAACAATTATTTTCTATTGGAATAAAATTCACATTGAAATATCAAGTATTATTTACCCAGGATAAACGACAATATGGAAAACAATGCAGAAAGCTCTATCAGCAACAACCTGTTTCAGAATTATAGGATTATCAGGACTATTTGGGTACATGTCCCATTTGATTGAAAGTTATCATGTCAAACGGACTATTTGGACGTCCTGATATTTATGATTGCCATCAAGGAGCCCCATATATTACACGGGCATTTTGATCCACGTATGAGACTCAGACTTTAGTTGCTAGTTTGATTCATGGGAAATTAGACGTGAAAATATTGGATTTTCGTCACGAAATGCGCATTTCACCCTGGGTCGAAGTAATGTACACTATCTTCCTTATGTCTACAGTTTACATTACGACAGGCGATGTAAAGCGAATTGACGTACTGTTGTGTCCAGGAGATAGAAATGCAACAAGATTAGTTTAAAAGACTTTTTATTCTCTTCTCACAAGAACAAACTTACATTCTTTCCATCTCAAATATCCTATCTTCTTCTTTTCTCTCTGCCTCCTTGATGTCCTTCCCAGAGCCTATATATTAGGCAAGGCCTAATAATTCCCCCTCCAAAAAGAGCCTTGAGGCATGGGTGCTTCAAGGCGCTTAGGGCGCTTCAAGGCGCTTCAAGGCGCTTCAAGGCGCTACGCACCCATGCGGGAACTGGAATGACCGGCAACAATTGGGCTACATTTGCCCGGCCCGCTGACTTGCCAGACTTCGGATCGCCGAGCTCGTAGACGTTGCGTCCTATGGCCCGGACAATACGGAACGGACCATTCCTCTTTGATGCTAGACCGCTTGCAATGCCTTTGCGGTGCGGTGGTGCCTGGCGACGCTGAGTACCTGCAGCGTAGTGAAGCTGCGTACTGGCGAACTTGTGTCGCGGTGTATGGACATTTTGCTGTCGCTTCGCGTCGCTTCGAATCTTTGACGGATTCCATGCACTGCACCTTGGAAGCCTCGACGGCGTCCATGCACTGCACCTTGGAAGCCTCGATGGCGTCCGTGCCCCGCACCTTGGAAGCCTCGACGGCGTCCGTGCCCTGCACCTTGGAAGCCTCGACGGAGTCCATGCACTGCACCATGGAAGCCTCGACGGCGTCCATACACTGCACCTTGGAATCCTCGACGACGTCCATGCACTGCACCTTGGAAGCCTCGACGGCGTCCGTGCCCTGCACCTTGGAAGCCTCGACGGAGTCCATGCACTGCACCATGGAAGCCTCGACGGCGTCCATGCACTGCACCTTGGAAGCCTCGACGGCGTCCGTGCCCTGCACCTTGGAAGCCTCGACGGAGTCCATGCACTGCACCATGGAAGCCTCGACGGCGTCCATGCACTGCACCTTGGAAGCCTCGACTGCGTCCGTGCCCTGCACCTTGGAAGCCTCGACGGAGTCCATGCACTGCACCTTGGAAGCCTCGACGGCGTCCGTGCCCTACACCTTGGAAGCCTCGACGGAGTCCATGCACTGCACCTTGGAAGCCTCGACGGCGTCCGTGCCCTGCACCTTGGAAGCCTCGACGGAGTCCATGCACTGCACCTTGGAAGCCTCGACGGCGTCCGTGCCCTGCACCTTGGAAGCCTCGACGGCGTCCGTGCCCTGCACCTTGGAAGCCTCGACGGAGTCCATGCACTGCACCTTGGAAGCCTCGACGGCGTCCGTGCCCTGCACCTTGGAAGCCTCGACGGAGTCCATGCACTGCACCTTGGAAGCCTCGACGGCATCCGTGCCCTGCACCTTGGAATCCTCGACGGCGTCCATGCACTGCACCTCGGAACCTTCGACGGAGTCCCCTTGACGTCGAAGTGGAGAAGGCGTGGCGGTTGTGTCCTGAACTGATAGTACAGTAGACGTCGTGGACGCTGCTCGTTCTGCTACTATTTGACGCATCGCAGCCAAGAAACCTTGAGAGTCACAGGCCTTGAAACGTAACATGTCGCGTTGCAGGTCGAGGGGCAACCTGCTCCACCCTGAAATTTGTTCCAACCGGTAGCAAGATTCCATGTTTTGCTCCATGCCAACAGATAAATGTGACTGGCTTGGAAATTGTATGAAATACCTGGCTTAAAAGTGAAATTCGGACGAGCCCCCACTTGTTGTGTCCAGGAGATAGAAATGCAACAAGATTAGTTTAAAAGACTTTTTATTCTCTTCTCACAAGAACAAACTTACATTCTTTTCCATCTCAATAATCCTATCTTCTTCTTTTCTCTCTGCCTCCTTGATGTCCTTCCCAGAGCCTATATATTAGGCAAGGCCTAATAGTACATAAAATCTTAAAACTGTGTTTTCAAATTCAACTGACACAATTATGTATTTGAAAGCACATGTTCAACTTTTTATGTCGAGTTCTTCCCTCGTCGTTACGTCAATTGTAGGTAGCGGGTGTTCCCAGTGACACTGTAGTAAAATATTGTAATTTTGCATAGACTTTGTAGCGTTTAATATACAATTGTGTATATGTTTTTTCAAATTACACTGACAATATAGGTAATTTTAGTTTAGTGCTACAAAGTAACATTTAAATTATCATGAAAGTTGTTCATTTTAAACGAAATTGTTGTATTAAATAAACACAGGCTGAGAAGAGTAAAAGATAATAGTCCAGTTGCAACTAAAATATCATACAATGTGCGCTTTTCTACCTGAACGCGGTAGCCCTCTTACTAATGATCACGGATGTCAACTGACATCTCCGCTGATCCGGCAATTAGACAGTGACAGGAGATAACTTCACAGGTATACATCCGCTGTAATTTTAACAGTCCGATGTATGGTATTTTATTGCACATCTAAAATGACGGTAAGTAATAAAGAGACATAACTTACAGACTTATGAAATTCATAAACTCTATTATCATTATGTTCATAACTCATGAAAATAAATTTTGCCCACAAACACAACTTTCTAACTCAACTGATCGAGAACAGTTTTCAACCGCTCTGTTCCTCACTTGGCGCCGTGGTCCCGGGGTTAGCGCTATGAGGTTCAACACACAAGATCGCGAGTTCGAGGCCGGTTGGGGTAAAATAATTTGTATTAGTGTACTGATCATACCTAAAATTGTCTATGTAATTCCGTTTACAGAAATGAAATCTGATTAAAACTGGTTGAGTAATCAATACAAATATTTTTTTTGGTTTTAACATATAACACTACATGCATTTGTAATTTTAACAATACAATGTAGTGATATAATTCCAATGATGTTTTGACAAATATATGGGTCAGTGTTGTTTTAATACATGTACCTGGTTGACTAAAAATTCATGAACTGTCAAAGTAAAATAACACTACATGCATGTGTAATTTTAACAATTCAATGTAGTGTCAATTTTACATATATTGTATTGGAGAACCTGGCTGCCATATACAGTATATGTAAAATAACATTGAAATTTTTAACAGTGGACGTTCTTGTTCTTATTGACTAATTTCATTGGGATCAGAATAAAACAAATCATTTGCACTATTTATTAGGTACATTAGAATATTTTTAGAGAAGAAGCATATTTCTAATCATGTTTTTAATATCAACTGTAAATTTAAAAGTTCGATCGTGGAATGAGATAGAATGATTGCCCTTTTGGGCACTGCCCTTTCGTTTCGTACCCGAAACACCCGGGTTCTTAGAGGGCAACCTGCTTCAAATTTGGAAGGTCGGCGTTATTAGTAACCCAAAGGTCAGTGATTCGAGCCCACTCTTTTAAATTTGCAGTTAATATTGAATAAATCACAATCAAGGTAATCAGAAAAAAAAAACTATTTCGTTACTAATTATTAATGTTAGTTTTATTAATTCCACATTCTTTTCAAATACCGTCGTCACCACGTGAGTGAAAACCAACATTACACGAATTCCTCTCATCTATGGAATGTTTGTGGCATACCTCAATGTGAGGTATTCTCTTCGTTGTCAGTCAACTGCCTGTTGCCGAGGTCTTGCTGGCCACTTGTTGAGGTCGTCACCCGTCACGACGTCGTCATTGAGTACAACCCTAAGGGCGGCTGTGAAGATGACGCCGTCCTTGACGACGCCGACGAGAGGGTGGGGGAGCGTCTAACGATGTTCGATAACCAACTGAGCGTTACAACCAGAGTCTACGTGACTTTCTACAAGAAGATAAGATTTTAGTTCTGAAATGAACTAAAATGCGATGTGAAGTGTCTCTAAAAGATTACTTCACGAACAGCGAGTCAATTAAGTTTTCAAGGAATTTGAATCCGATATGAGAAGCTATATTAAGCTATACATAACAACCCTCCAATATTACGCCTCTAGTATCAAATTTCTAACGTTATGGGAAACTGTATTTCGAAAGCATTTTGTTGTCATTTGAGATAAACTTTTCCTTTGAGACCATGAAGCATCCGTTCCATGAATATAGTTAATTAGTCGAAGTAAATTCAAACATCCTGGATTGTGCTGTGCATAATCACAATGAGATGATTGCAATTATATTCGCACATGCGCATAAGCAGCAACCACGCGGAATCCTAGTTTAATTTTACTTTCTTTACAGTTAACCACTTTTAACGTTGTTATTTAACAGTCCGTTTTCTCTGTTAGCTTTATCTCCAGATCAAACGAAACTTGTAAGTGTGTTGACTTTACTTTCTAGATATTTAAAAATCTACATCTGTCTGGTACAAAGTTGTAATGAATTTAATGTTTATTTTATGTTGATTAATTAAATGGTTTGTAGTAGACTTTAGGTATGTTTACTCTATTTACGGAATTTTGGTTAGAGTTGCTGCACATTCCGGTGCTCGCTTATCGACGCGTTACACAGAGCCTTTCCTGGTTATTATTATGTGTCATTCACAGTTCGGCAAAGTAATATCGTATCCATTTTACTCTTCGGCATTATTGTATTATGTTCATCCCATTAATAATAAGCTTCATACAGATACTTGCATTTATTTTCATATTATCCAACCCTCGAGACGTAAAGTTCTTCAGCCATCACGCTTTCCTCCTGTCTCTCCTTCATTGCATGGTGAGCTCAAGTATTTTAATTGCGCTTAAAATGACTGCTTAAAATTCCTTGAGAGCGAGTAAACGACTGTCTGGTTCATTTGGTCCGTCACCTTGGCATTAATCATTGTGAACATCATTCAGATAAGAGCTTACGATGGCGTGTCCAAAGTATGTTCGTTCAATTGTACTTTCAAGTTAAAAAAAAGTTTATAAGATACACATTAAGTTAAAAGTTTAAACTGAGTATTGATGTTGGTGGTACCTTATGTCAATGACATTATTAAGTGAAGTTAATATTGAATGTGGAAATGATATCAACCCTAAATTGCATATTTTATATTTTCTATCTGGTACGAAGAATGTAGGTAGGTTATATGAGCTCTCGCCCGGCAAGTGAGATGCACCAGATCCGTACCCCGGTTGTGAATATTTTTCTGGCAAAGATTTCTCTTATGAGAGTATATGTAAAACTATATTTCGTTGTCAAATGTCTTTCACAATAGCTCTGCTCAGGGTGCGAATTGTTCAATTTTCAGAGGGGGGGGATAGGAAATATAAAAAATTCCGAGAATGTTGGGGAAATACAGCAAAGGCGTAAAATACGATTGTCTACGAATACAATGGGGGGTCTGGGGGGGAGGGCCCCCCAGCACTATGCGGGTCCGGGGCGCATAGCCCCGGGAAATTTTGAATTTCAAGATTGGATTTGGTGCATTTCTAAGCTATTTGTACACTGTTTGAAGCCCTTTTACATCACAATAAATGGCATTATAAAAGAGCAATTGCTTTTAATTTAAAGGGAAATCAGAAGTGTTGGGCAAATAAAATAAATATTATCAAATACAGCTGATTTGCTAATAAAGGAAATTTGACAGTTGTTTTGTGTGACAATTTATTTATATAATTTTAGATTAATTTCAGAAAAAATTAGGCAATCTGTTGTTTTGTAGATAAAAAGTCAACATTTTACAGAGGGGGGGAAAAAAATCTATCCCCCCCTGGGATGCTTTATTGGGAAACAGAGCCGGGGATGAGAAAACCAGAGGGGGGGAAATCCCCCCCATCCCCCCATCAATTCGCACCCTGGCTCTGCTACAGAAATGAAGTGAAAACCCATGGAAGTCAAAATGTGTCCATTATTTGAATACGGAATGGAGCATTTAAATGTATACCCTGCATTTACTGAAGTAATTGTACAAGAACACAATTATGTATACTTCTATATCATAGTTCTAATTGTTTAAATAAAAATAAGAGTTTTGTTTTGAAGTTTTCTATAAAGCACAGAATCTGTGCTTCATTGTGTAGTTATTGTGTAGTTAATGATATTTTGTATACTATTCGGTACAGTTCAGTTTAGTTTTGATATGATGATGAAAGATGATAACACAAATTTCTCACTGATAAAAAAAATGTCGCTTGTTTTTTAGAATGAGCTCAACTATAAATAATATGACGATTCCTCAACTTGATTGATAATTGTTTCGACTTTCCTGGAAATAATCCTCGTCATGATTTCCTCCTTCTGAAGCTGAGGTTTTAACGACGCCGCCGACGTCGACGCCGACGCGTGACGTCAGCATTGTTTGATGTGGCCGGAAGCTGACTTCGACGACTCATGGACTAACGAACGCAATTTGTAGGAAGAACCAAGTTGAGAAGAACAAGAAGTCGATTCTCAGGAACTCGTACTGCTAACAATACACCGGGAAAGCTCCAAGAGCTTTGCGACGCTCAGCTTTTCGATCACATCTTGGTTTAAAACATCAGCGTTCGATGCATTTCGACTCTTTATCCTGACAAAATTAGAGCAGTTTCACTTCAAAGCATTCTATACGCATAAGAGAAAAGAAAATGATTACGCTAATGAGTGAAAATTATAATCATGACGTAATATTTTCTCAAGCCTTAGGACAAGCATTTCTATAGGAATAACGTAAACAAAACGTCTGGCAGACAAAGGCAAAGTTTGTAAATTGCTTCTGGCCTATAATTTCAATGATCACCAGATGGTGTGTGTCTCTCACAATATTGCGTGGGATTGATGCATTGCGCATTTATTTAGAGACGATGCGGGCGTTTCAATTCAACTTCCTCTACATTTTATTTGTTTTCCATCAGACTATAAGATCTAGAACAGTTCTGAAGTTTATTTTTATTTAAAGCATTGCATCAGTTCATTTATATTACTTTGACTATCTAAAACTTTCCTGGCAGTCAGCAATCTTGAAGAAGCTGCATCATGTTGTCAATTTTAAGAAAGGGCTCATAAGAAAGGGCAAAGGGCTCAAGGACTCATGCACAAAGGGATGTCACTACAGATTACCTATATCATTTTGAAGGTTCCATGGAATATCAATAACACATAAGCCTGCTAGACGATAACACCCCGGTAACACTGCCTATTAGTTTCTTGATTGAGGTCTTAAAGGTACGTTCACATAGAGGGGATTTGCGTTTTGCCGAAAAGCTCTTATCGTATCAACCAATCAAAATGTGTATCATGGCTCGGCTTAGAGAAAGCTCTCGTGGTCTTCCGATTGGTTCAAATAGAAAACACTTATCCGCTAAACGCAAATCTATCATCCGACAAATCCAACGTTCTTTCAGACGTCTCATTGAAGATAGACACAATTTCGAAGCGATAAAGTTGTAGAGAATCAACTTTTCTTTGCAGAGCGTGGATTATTTAATAACGTTTGATCTTCTAGCAGTTATAAGCGGTTACGTTTTGCTTAAAAGTCAAATATTTCGCTGATTTCAAATCAAATCAAATTTGAATTTCGCTAAATAGCGAAATAGTTTTTTTTTTAGTTTTGCGTTTTTTTCTATAAACTAAAGAAAATTTGCATGAGCGGTTTTTGGCGGTTTCTGGGCTTCGTTATAAGAAAAATAACGTAAAACCCAAACCGCAAAAACGGTTTATGAGGACGCAGCTTTAGGCGTTAAAATCCCTCAAAACGGTTGCCAACGCTTTTTAAAAATAATATTTATTTACTACAACTTCTTCGCTTCAACCTCTGTCTTCAACGTGACGGCCACAATCTAAAAATAGCGGTTTAGGGGATGATCCTTTCCCTTAAATACACACATTTTGTCACCACAGAATATTCAGGTAGCTCTTGGGTAATCAATCCTTAATTCAATATTCAAAATTATTATTTTTATACAGCCTCTTACAATTAACCTAACTATTTTAACTCGATCAATAATTCAAATCCTGCTCCTAGATAACACCATCAAGACGCGATTCAATTGCTCTTACGTCATCTGTATTCATAAAGCGCCCGCCGTTGTTTCTGATTGGTCCGGTGAAGCATGCTCAACGGTCTCAGCCAATCACGAGCCAATAAGCTGGAGTCAAACTGATTTATTCTGATTCCTACTGAACCGAGAGCTCATTGGCTCATTTGAATTGTAGATGATAACTCACGCATAGCTGAGCAGTTGAATATTATTACAAGAGTGCAACAATTCGCTTCAGTTGACAGCCCGACGTCAGAGACCGAAGATAATTAAGTTCGAAACTGAGTGGGATTTCAAATATTTCGGATTTTGCTATGAGCTAGATAGACAATGTTTTGTTGTATTGTTTCGTTTTAGTTTTAGTTTTGATAATAAATGAACAATACTTTGACAACATGTCCGTAGCATAACTCATCATAGAATTTAATCATAGAGTAGATGGCAATACTTGACAACCTCGGCAATCGTTTCTAAATCAAATATTCATAAGTTCTATATTCAGAGTCGTTTTTAATTTGATTCCGCAAAATTGCATATGTCAACATTATCGAGGTGGAGCGGAGTGTGTTTAAAATGAGTTTCTTTTGTTGAGAATGCAGTTATGTATGCAATGCACATTACTTGTGGGATCGAACATGCATATGGAAAAGTTTCATCTACATTTTGACTAGGTACAGGCTGTTCAAATTAAGATATCCTGTCATGTGGCAGTTTCCAGCACTCGGCATCTGTGGATGAAATTGTTATGTAACAACTTATGATAGCATCAATAAACTATTGATTTACAACGTCTTTTATATCATTGAAGATAATATGGTCCTTCCAAATCTGATAATTGATCCAATCAATTTAAAAAGTACTTTCCAAAACGTTTGCATTAAATACAGGAAATACTCAAGTACAGATATTACAACTCTGTTGATTTTTTTTCTTAAAATTGTTTGAAGTATTATATAGCTCGCTATAAGAACAGGATAGTTTTTAACCAAAAAAGTAGAAGACATTTATTAGAATAATATTATGTTTTGATGTCAAGATAAAAAAAAATTAAAACTTATAGCTGGATTAGGAAGTGAAATTGAATAACATAAACTTAATGAGAAAATAAGTAAACATTAAAATTTACTAATTTCGGTTAAAAAAAACTTGTTAAATTAAATCTCAGACGTTCTAGGCATGACCCAAAGTATGGTTCAATACATTGATCCGTGCAAATCAAGCGTTAGTCTTGTTAAAAATAAATTTGAAACTTGTATGCAAACAAAGAGTATGTGTTCTTCACCAATTCTTGTGATACGAGAGATCGCAATCTCCCTGTTTCAATATCGGGTACAAAATCCTTCAGTCTGTGGTGCTAAGCCCACACCTGGCACCATGTTGTAACGCAACACGGGAAAACTGCGGAGCTTACGTTGATCACCTCAGCGTGAACCGCAAAGGTTACAACCATCTCCATCCAAGCGTAGAGAAACTAATTGTCCATGCTAAAGCACAGTTTCCTCAGATCTTCCAAGTTACAACAAAACTGTAGAGAAGATAAAATGTTTCAAGGAGACAAAAACCTATCGAGGAAGGACATGGAAGTAAGTTTGTGTGACGGTGAGAGAGTGCCAGGTGTCTGGTGATAAAGCGCGTTGCTTCTAGCGTCATATTCGAGTCTATCAGAACACACTATTAATACACGTCAGACACCGTCTTGGTGTGAGAGAAGACAATGTTTCGTATACACCTCTCAACACATGCAAGGCTGGATTAGAACTAAGAAACTTCGGAACTAATACAGAGGATATAAGTTCATGAAACACATCCGAAACCTGTTCGTACTTTGGCGTGGTACTTAGGGTTTGCTAAGTAAATGTTTGGTTCAAAACAAAGCTGAGGAGATATTAGTAACATCACCATTAATGCGTTAGAAACTAGATAATATCATCTAGATATACGATTTATGATAACGAATAGAGAATCGAGTGGAGAGATAGTGGAGTGGTGAATCGAATACCATCGAGTGGTATTGAGTGGAGATTTTGGAGTAATTGATGTGGAAAAAGTACCTTATTTATTTTTATTTATTTTTATTTTTGTATGCAGCTACTGAACTCAATTGAATGTTTACAAAATTAATTTAATGTATCCACCGCTTGTGTTTAATGAAGTTGTTAAATTATACAATGTTGCCTTGCGGAAAGTCGGAAAAGAGAGAAAACGAAAGAGTTCAGAAGATAACGAGGGAGTTCATGGAACGGGCTAATTATGTACATAGACATAGTTTAACCGAACATCATCCTACAAGCATCTCTAGAGGCTTCTAGTACGTGACGTTAAAAAACTGGAGGGATGAATCTTCATAAATAAAGCTATAAATAAAGGTAAATGACGCTTCTTAGACGCATATTTAACTGCAAAATGTGTATGGCAATATCATCTTGTACTACATAATAAAATATCTTTCCTTCATAAGCAATCACTCTAATGAGATAGGACATTGGATGGACCGCGATCAGATTTGGTTATTTATCCGCAACACCTTTCTATGGGTTGCTATAGCAACGATTTCTAATTCAAGACGCTTTTCGAGTTGGTGGAAGTGCCGGATGGAGGAAAACGAACTTTTAAAATGTTGCAAAGTTTCAAGCATAGTTTATAAATGTTTCAAGACGAGTGAATTCCATGCCAATTTCATTCCCCATATTAAATATGTGCATCTTTATTAAGAGAGCGTCACCACGGTACTCTTATGGCACTTTTTGTGTGTTCACTGCCCAGGTCAAACCGTTCAACCAATCGATCTGAAATTTTGCACACGTACTTATACTAGGAAAACGCTCAGTGTAACGCGTTGATGAGCGAGCACGGATACGCGCAAATTCTCGAACCGGAAATGCGTACACAACGCACAGAAAACATATACATCCATATTGAATTGATTATGATATCAACTTAAAAGTGTATGCTTTTCATCGAAACTTTAAAATAGCATCTAAGCACCTGGTTCATAAAGCAAATCAGAATCAATTTTCAATTGGCACTGGAAAACATTCATTTCGATACTTCATTACTGACAGATATTCGGATACACGCAACACCTCGAACCGAAATTATGTCTATCGAATGTCATTAAAAGCCATTAATTCTTTAGTTTCGTCACATACTTGTATAAAAATCTCCAAAATCTCCAAAAATATTGGTGCCAATCCTTGCTAAGTTTTAAGTTGATCGATTAAACCTTTATGATTGAACGGTTCCTTGTTAATTTTCAAAAATCACAGGATCTCGTTCAAAAAATATACCTGGGACCACTCATATGATATGATATGTAGTGTGTGTACACAATATCAGATCAATCTGTTGAACGGTCATTATAAGTTTCATATCGTTTAAAACTTTCTGCTCTAACTACCTTGCCTTGAACTGTAGATTCGAAGTCGCCGTGAATTTGACAGCCAACACGCAAAATGTCCCTAAAATGACAAAAACTTTTGAAAATAACGACAGATTAGAGTGAAAATTGGCAAAAATACTTTAAATGTTGGTACCAATGACCATGCGAAGTTTTTAGCTGGTCGGTCAATCGGTTCCAGTTTAAATTTCAAAAAATCACAGGAAAAATGGTTTTAAATTTGAACCAATTGGAGGATTTGGCTGAAATTTTTTTTGATTGGGTACAATGTTGGTTGCAATGACTTTGCTAAATTTCAAATTGATCAAACCAACCAATCGAAAGATAATTTTTATAAAATTTGAACCAATCACAGGATACCGTTCAGAAAAGATCCCAGGGATCGCATAGATTACGTTAGTATGTGTACAAAATTTCAGATCGATTGGTTGTGCGGTTTGACCTGGGCAGTGCAGGCAAAAAAAACAACAAAAAAACAAACAAAAACAAAAAAAAAAAAAAAAAAACACACAGAGAAAGTGCCATAAGAGTACCGTGGTGACGCTCGCTACGCTCGCTCAATAATCCATGAGGTCTCTGGGATCCTTTTTGAACAGGATCCTCTGATTGGTTGATAATGAAAATGGCTTGTAGCTCACACCGTTTGACCTATCAATGGTCTTCGATAAATCTGATCAAACTCATATTTTGCATGGCCATTAAGACCAACATTGTCTCTTATTTTACATATTTTCAACCCAATTAGTCAAGAACTTATTGATACTAAATAAGTTATTGAGTTTATTGACACTTATTGATAGTTTTAACAACTGTCAGAAATGAAGTATCGAAATTAATGTTTTTCCAATGCAACTGAATCTGATTTGCTTCATGTACCAGAGTATATAGATTGCTATTCTTAAGTTTAATAGAAAACATATACTTTTAAGTTGATTGAGTGGATCATACTTCAATTCAATATGGATGTATATGTTTCTGTGCGTTTGGTACGGAATTCCTGTTGGAGAATTTACACGTACCGGTGGTCGCTCATCAACGCGTTACACTGAGCGTTTTCCTGGTTCAAGCCCATATTACACCAAGCAATTCAAATTGGTTAATTTCAATCAAAACTATTGCATTTCAGAAACATTCAAAATTACATTTTATTTGCTTGTTGAAATGGTCCTATTTACATCTTCGGCTTTATGAAAAACTCACAACCGCAACTCTTTTCACATTTTCACGTGTAAAAATAGCTTTTCAAATATTCTACGAAATATGTTTTGGAATTAAATCGAATGGAATTGAATTGAAGTAATGGAGAAATTCATTTTGTTGTCACTCTGAATGGCGTCAATCTAAAATATTGCCATCTACGGTAATGAACATTATGTTTTGCATTAGAAACATTGCATGTGTGAAATAGTAAAAGCTCAATAAAAATGTTAAAAAGTTGTAAAAACATAGTTCCTGGATCAAGCGACGAAAGGTGGCCTGAATACTTCTGCTCACTAGAACGAATATAAATCTGGGCGCGATTCCAGCAGCCAATAAATCTGTCTGGAGCTTACTGGGTGAGAAATATTTCATTATTAAGTTCGAAGCTTTCGAACTACGCGAGATTCGAACTGCCAGTCGATAAGTTAGCATATATTATTAATAGGGAGGTAGATGTATAAAGAAGCATCGGCTTGTGACTCGATAATCTGCTTGAGTCGTAGGATGTGTAATATAATATATAAAGTCTATCCTGTCTCGTATAGAATCTGCATTCCATTCACGTAAACCGATTTCACGGTTCGATAAACATGACTTTCGTCTTTTTGTCGCGACTCTCCATTTCGCTGTCTCTGTCTCTTTATCCATGATTCGATGTCCGCATTGTCATTTGGCACGTGAGTCTACATCTGGGTCTACACCTGAGTCTACACCTGGCAGCTCTACAATGTCTACACTACATTGGAATGTGTGTGGAGAAAGAAAATAAGAAATACTACTTTCAAATTTCACCGTGTAATAAGAACTAATTTTAACTAAAATGCATTTTCAAACGTAAGACTGTCTCTCTACATATACCGCTAAAAACAATTTACTCTGTTCTAACGTTTGAACAAACGCTATGAGCGTTTCAATTAACTTTCTAGAACCAATATTCAGAACAAGTCCTGATTGCCATTCCCTCTCTACCATCTGGCTCAGAGTTTGAGTTACGGAGAATGAGGGAGCAAAAATATCATGTTTGTTTTAGAACCTATTAGTTTTTGCCTTACTAATGACTGTACGTTTTAATTTGTCTCATTATTTAGAGACATATTTTTGAAACAGAATATCTTGAAGATTGACAAGGCTTGGTAAACGCCGGCAAATAATGATGTTGGTAACTCGCGTTTCTTTTCACTATAATCAATTCAATGAATCAAGTCTTGAACATGTTGTATACTAAATAAAAAAGTCACATGTTAATCATCATGATCAGATATTACGTAGATATATTATTCTGTAGATACATTTCATGTTTCGTTTTCTGTGAGATCATTATTACTATTCTTATTGATGCATGCTTATGACCAGTCTTGAATTTACATTCTGGTTCTAGTCATTTTGGATTTTTAAGTATATATTAGGTAAGTAAGTTACATACATTTAACCTAATCGGTTGCAAGTTCCCTCCATCTACATCCATTATGTAATTGCGTATACCTGACTGATAGTAGCAGATGAGTGAAATGTTTGGTAGATCGAAACAAAATTGTTTTTTGTGAATACATAATTCTATCTCGTGGTTTGAAATATTAACACAAAATATAATAAAATTTGTTCTCCTTTGTGCCAATAAAAGTGTCCATATATTTCACGATAGGTTAATGCGCTCGCTAATGCCAGTGCTAAAATTCGATTAGATTTAACCCCCTTTTTCGCAAGAGCGGATGTGAATTTGCCCCGCTGAAGCGAATTACATGTGACAATTTATTGGAAAAATCATTCGGAATCTATAGCCTAGTCACACGTAGTACATTCACAGCAAATTCAATATTAACCAATATGATATGAAAATCCGTTTCAAGAAGCTTGGTGACCTTTTTTGAAAATAGATTCCCCCTTCCCACCCCGATGAAAGAAAGGCGACGCCTCTTGACATTAACAGTGCGTGCAGTATATATTAGCGAGTCTTGGGAAGAAGACTAAACCTTCGAATAAGAGCTCTCAGCAGTAATGAAATCTTTCCTTCTCTTGTTCCAACCAGTCGCCTCTCCAGTCTTCTCTGGCAGAGCTCACAAACAACAGAGCCATGCTTTCTCGCAATTATCCATTTTAGTTGTTCCAGTCTCTACAGTATCCTGGGTAAAACACGTTATGGTCCCAGGGTTAAGCCTTCCTTCTAAGGCAAGAACGTAATTGTGGCATGATGTACATTGCCTGTGCGTGGCGAGGATACAGATAGGCCGGGCCTGTAATGCTGCCAAGGGGATTGTTACCGGAAGGTAATGGAGAAATTCTAACTAATGATAGTTAGTATGCTTTAAAAATGAGCCCTTTAACATTATTAAATAGCAGTAACCATTATTAATGCTATGTGGCTCAGCTCTTTAATGATCCAGATGAAAGCTATGGTGGAGGCGCCGGGTTTGGAGGAGCCTCCTAACTCTTGGTGCTGCCTGTACAGGATGAGGGAAGGCCGCACTAACGGGAAGAGCTGGGGAGTGTTACTCTTGTTTATGATCAAGTGTCTCATTGCAAGAGTTGGTCTTACCACCTAACACCACTGGAGATGTTTCAATCTCTGTGGAATTGTATATTAATAACTCTTGAAGTGTAGTTGTTACATGGTTGTATTACATAATTTAATAACTTCAGTTTTTAAAAAATAATGTTGGTGTGCATATGAATAAAAATGAATATCAAAATGTGTGTACAGATTTAAAAAATAGAACTATGGTAATGGAATCAATATACTACTTGTAAAATACACAGAGAGTAGAAAGCTAAAGACGTCCTCGAAATTCGATAAGTCATAAATCAATCATTTTGCATTCGTCGAAAGAAATATAAAGTTCCATCTTTGGCAGAATTCACGATAAGTTTCATCGTCTGCTTGGTATACATTCAGTCAGCCATTCATTCAGTTTAAAAGCAGCGTCTAGAGCCTTAAACTTGTAAACCGACGCCACAGATTAGAGAAGATGGCGTTTTTATCTAACTGAATTGAACTTTCAATTTCAAGACCATCCCTTCAATTCCCACAATGATATCCATTAGGACAGTATGCATTATGTATGCCAGGTATTATCTGGCTCTTACATATTTTACTCGACAGTGATAGTAGGTGGGAACTGAGATAGAATGGACCAATCCCGTCGGAGTGGTGAAAGAAAGTTGCGCCAAGTTTTGGTCGAGTTGTCAAGGGGTTGTCGTACAATGCAGTATGCCATTGAGTCGATATTCACTTTGTCGATTGCTTAAGTGCAGGGAATTGGTATTTGCATAGAATATAGCCCAAGGCTTATAGAGTGCGATAGGCCGAGGTGGAAACTTATCGTCTACAGCTGAACCGAAGTAGCAGGAGCACTGTTTTTTGTATGGACATACTGTGTGCAAAATTTCAGCTTGATCGAAGAAAATCTGTGACCTGTATAGCCTCAGTAACAGAGAAAGAAAACAGAGGCCCGTGCCAAAAGAGCCAAAAGACGTGCCGCTCATTTCGCTCGATTAAAAATGTCTGAATTTTTAAGCTTGGTTTGAGTCAAGTTTTGGGACAATGAAAAGTTTGTGTTGGTCTTTAAAATCTTTTAGGTCGACTCAAAAATAGCAATTTTATTACGTTCACATTTTTGTTAGAACTTTTGATTCCTTCGTTTCCACACAATATTACTACTAAAACTCGGACCGGAGCACCATTGGAAAAAGTTAAAATGATATGGATGTAGGGGTTAGTTGTGACAATACATTATTTACATACTTACATGGTTTTGCATCGTACATAGGTATGTTTATTTATTTATATTGTTGCTTTTTTAAAGTACAAACATATAATTGTCAATCTTGAACATCTTAACATTATGAAGAGAGAAAACCTACCTACATTAAAAAAATCGATAGCAGAACAGAGAATGTATAGTTATGCAATTAAAAACTGTTGTAAACGTATCCCTCTCCTGTTGCTACTTCTTCCATGCAACTTGGGAGCTTATTTTTTATTCGGTCAACATTGCCGAGTTGCATCACTGGCGGCGTGGTTGCGAACTCATTGTGGTGTTTTTCTAGTTCCTTATTATCCCCACAATAAAGCCACTTACATGATGTATGCTTGACTGAGTCAGAATTTATAACGTCTTGAACGCTTCTCTGCACGTTCATCTTGATGGACATAATTCTAATGGGCCGTTTCTGAAGACGGAAGAAATTACCTTCATCCCCTCTCCCACCCCACCCCACAACCAAAAACATGATGCCATAAATAAAGTAGTGTATTACGTGGAAATAGCGCCATTTGGTTTGCCCCTTGCGGCAGCATATTGAGTACGAATGCATCTTCTCAGTCATTCAACAAGTTTATTCGACTTCAGCTCGTGGTCTATCAAGATCCAACACATGCTACCCCAAGTGTTCTTCACTACTCGCGAATCAGTTTCATCTTGTTAGGATAGTGAGCCTAACTTCAACCAAAGTCGTCCTCACCCTCACTACTTCGTGGGTGACATCCTTGGTTGATATAAATTATAAAAAGGGTTGGGTTCAGGTAGGATCCCTGGGGGACGCTGTGTCTCGCAGGAGACCAGCTGGACGAACAGGAGTCTTGAAGTGGTACTCGCTATTGGTGACAGGAAGGAAAGGAAGGACACCGTAGTGGTTAATTAGTTATCTACATCGTAGACATAGATACATTGCATGGAATTTCCGCAGTCTTTTGTCGGTCCTCGATATGTCCCGTTCCTCTCCAAGGGTGAAGATTGCCGAGATCGTCGTTTGCCCCGCGAGGAAATCATGTCGTTGGTACAGATAGTAGACAGGTACACCTGCGGATTCATAAAATGCTTGCAATATTTTAAGTTCTTTTTCAAAACTTGATTATTCAAACGACAATACAGAGGTAACCAGATGGCGAACATGTGGGGTTGGAGGGTTTGATTATTGAGCGAGCGTAGCGAGCGTCACCACGGTACTCTTATGGCACTTTCTCTGTGTGTGTGTTTTTTTTTTGTGGTCACACCCCAGGTCAAACCGCTCAAGCAATCAATCTGAAATTTTGTACACATACTAACGTACTCTATGCGGTCCCTGGGATCGTTTTTGAACGGGATCCCGTGATTGGTTCAAATTTTAAAAAAATTATCTTTCGATTGGTTTGTTTTATCAATTTGAAATTTTGACAAGTCATTACCACTAACATTTTACCCAATCATACAAAGTTTCAGCCAAATCCTCCCATTGGTTAAAATTTAAAAAAATCTTTCATATGATTTTTGAAATTTAAACTAGAACCGTATGACCGATCAACTTAAAACTTTGCATGGTCATTGGGACCAACATTATCTGTATTTTGACAATTTTCAGACTTATCTGTGTTTAAATCCAAAAGTTATTGGCATTTTACTGACATTTTGCGTGTAATCTGTCAAATTTCTCGAAAATGTTGATCACGGCTACTTCGACTCTTTATAGTTCCAAGGTAGTTAGAGCAGAAACTTTCAAACGTATGAAACTGATATGACCGTTCAACAGATCGTCTAATATTGTGTAAGTACACACACTTTTATCATATGAGTGGTCCCAGGTATTTTTTTTTATATATATCCTATGATTTTTGAATTTTAACAAGGAACATTTTTATCAAAGGTTCAATCAATCAACTTAAAACTTTGCATGGCTATTGGGACTAATACTTTAGGAATATTTTGAGATTTTTATACCTACAAGTCTGACGAATTTCAAGAATTATTGGCTTTTAATGATATTTTCGATATACATATTTTCGGTTCGAGGTGTTGCGCGTGTCCGTGCTCGCTCATCAACGCGTTATACAGAGCGTTTTCCTAGTAATAACTAACCAACCTCATCACACCTAAAATTATTTCTCCGCTCAACAACATTTGTTGATTTGTTTGTTTAAATGAAATATGTTCAATATTGACGGTAATTCGACCTCCATCATTAGGCTCTTACCGTCAATTCTTCTGGGCGCCGGTGTACCTTTGTTTAAATCTGAGTAGCACCTATAAGCTTCTCCATTACTTGAGGAGAATGATGTCAGCAAATCAAAGAGCAAAGTTTTCAAAGTTTAGGATACCAATAGCAAGGAAATATAAAGTAGAATTGAAAATATTCAATTCGTGTAAAATAGTCACTAGATACCTAGACTTTAGCCCTCTATACCTACAATGATATAACAGTTCAAATGTATCGACCATAAATAGTTATTGTTGAATAAACGCTGTATGGAAATCCAAAAAGAATGACACTCTCATATTCAATGAAATCATTCTTTTGAGAGGAAAGTATTGCGTTTCCATACTACACCATGAGAGTTCACGTATGACTGAATAATTATTACATTTCACGAAATATTTCCAAGTTGTTTTCTGTTGATACGTTCTGTTTGATCAGCCGTGAATGTGAATGTGATGGCATAGATCATGTTAGTCAAGTCAGTGAACTAGAATTCATAAAAGCTGCACCGAGCATTTCTAATCACTCAACGCTCACATAATTTCATTCAACTTCAAGACTGCCATTAATGAGTACACTCACATTTTCATTTATATAGATTTCGAGGGGAATAAATGATAAGAAAATGGTAGAGCTTGAACTTGTACTTCGGAGGTCCTGGGTCGATTCCCTCGACAGGATCGGAGCATCTTTTGCTGGGACAAATGCCGTCTAGTAATAGCCGTCCGCAAACAACACAAGTAAATACGAAAATGAGATAAGAAAAACATACAAAATATAAGCCTCTGATCATCCAAATAAACATTTTTTTAAATTAGTTTCTATATTTAGAAGGAAGCAGAAAGAATTGTTGTAATGAATCTTGACAGCCTTCGCTCCAAATAACACGCATTTCATGTTGAAACGAATAGTTGAAAGAATTGTGAAAACGTGAGTGAATTCAGGATATTTTCATAAATTCACATTTTTCTTGCGTTCTACAAATATTTTACAGACAATATTGTCATATTTGTATTTTTCGAAACAACATGTTATAGTTCTCTCGAAAAACAATGTGCGTAGTGTCCATAGTTTTTCCCAACGTAGCCTAAACAACATTAAGAATTGTATATTGTTTGCATACAATTATTCTGCAAAACATCGATTTGATTTTTTGTTACCATAAATTATCGGGGAATGTTTCTTGTAACTTCCATAATGTGTTGTTCTGGAATACTTCTACATTTTCGGAGCAACATCGGAGCAACAGTGTCGGAGGTTTTGGAGGTTTTGGTAAAATGCTAGGTAAATTGCCAGGGTTCCATAGCATTTTAAGTCAAGTTAGTTAATTTGATTATTTTTTCAATTTACTATTTTTTTAACATGTACAAGGCGTTTTCCTAGTAAAGCAAAGAATGATTTGTAACAAGTGACAATCGATTTAAAATGTCGGAGGGTGGGACGAAGTATCTAGCCAGAAATAAACTAAGAACAAAGGTGCGCAATTTAAATGACGCGCAAATTAAATGCGCAAATTAAATTTAAATTTAAATTTAAATGAAATGTGGGTGGGGGGGAGAATATTTTCTCAATTGCCTTCAATTCTCTTGATACAATACTGGCAGTTATTCTGTCTATCTGTCTATCTGTCTATACTAAATATACTGGAGCTGTATTACAAAATCATCTGCATTTGGAATATTATAATTTCCTTTAATGAATGCTCACGACAGCTCTGAAAGGAGGGAACCCACTTGTAAACGTGTTTAACTCTACTTCGCTGAGCAAGAGTGTTGCTACGAAGGAAATCGAATCAATTTCCTTCCTTGAATCCGGACGGTTCGTGTGAATTCTCCCCGCGCTTGCACCGAGGCCTGTTATCGCAATCAAATCCTCACGCGCAAGAGAGAGAGAACGTCTCTCCATCCTCACGCTCAAGAGAGAGAGAAAACGTCTGTCAGCGCGCGATTTGATTAATTCGACCGATGTGTTTGCAGAGTAGTCTTGAGCGGTGTCGAGATTGGAAGAAGCGACCGCGTGAGGAAACTTGGCATCATGGCCTATGGAATTCAATTAATCGTGACATTTGAAGATATCTGTGGGTATAAAGTGACAGTTGAAGTTTGGTTTTATGTTGAAAGCTGTTACTTTGGACTTCTCGCTACCACAAACATTTTTCTCAGAACGGAAATGTTTTCAGAGTGTTTTCAAATCATTTCTGCAGTGTAGAAAACATTTTTAGGATTCTACCAACATAGCAGGGGTAGGGAACGTGTTGCAAGTTTGCAAATTACCTACCTACCACTAAGTTACGCTCTACAACCCGAGCCCACGAACATTTTAGAAGATTGAATACTAAATGTGGCCAGCATATTCGTTCAAAAAAACCTAATTAACTTTCACAATAACGTTATTTTACACGCCAATAATTTTGAGTTGTGTTTTAAATTGCAAAAACTGTCGGTGCAAAAATGTTCAACCCTTGTATATCCATTAAAAAGTACAATTTATATTAGATCATTAATTTTCTATGCAATGTCATTTTCCTCCCCTCGAGAATGGATACAGCATGCTGCATGATATACCTAGCAGATACACCATAGCATGTACTTTTTTAATTAAGATTACAGACACATATTAAATTGTAACAATAGCGGCTGTATTACTCTCAGTTGTGGACCCATGCGTGCACTCATTTGAAACAATATTTGGCTCTTTATAAAATCGACTTTCTCACCAAAGGTGGATTAAGTAAGTCCTCACCCCTGCACCAGAGAGTGCTTGCGGCAGATAAGGCAGAGTAATGCACTACAAGTACTACGTGATTCAAGTAAATGCGATGCTCTTATCTCGCTTCTTCATTGCTGCACCGGGACGGATTAAATCACGAAGATATTCGAGAGGATGTTGATGAAAGATGAATAATATTCCAAACGTGGTAAACTGTGTGTTTGAAAACCCTGTTTACATATTGTATCACTACACATTTGTCAGTATCACATTTTAAGTTCACAATCATAAGACTTTCGCAACACTGTTTACAGACGAGTTTGTTTACATTGACGACCTTGTATGGCGTATTGAAATGGTCTAGCTTGACATATTGAGATACTCGAGCGTCAATGCACCGACCAGACGATCGGAGTACCAGAACATCCGTTCGAACAGGCTGAAGGAGAATTTAACATTGACGAATGGAAATGCCGATTCTATGGGTGTACATTTTTAAAACATTTACTTTCGAGCGGAAATTCTAAAATATAGCTCGTTATAAATTGTAATGAATTTTCGATAAAATTGTTATGGTGCTCTCGCATTTTGTATAGCATCATTTGGAGAAGTAGCAAAATATCAAAGTGTTGGAAAAGAGTGTTGGCTCAACTATTGACAAAGCTTAATGCCTGGCAGGAAAACATATCACGAACGTTGAAATATAATTTTAAGTAATTGATGAATAATTATGTCCTGGCATGAACGGAACATAAATATCTTCATTGTGAGTGTTTGGCCCTCGGGCACCGACGACGTCGGCGTCAATCCAGGTATGAAGGCAGACTTTGATTTCCCTAATGGAATAGAGTGGTCGGTCCACATCATGAACTAGGTAAGTACAATTAACTGGCTTTTTGACAAAAAGAGCACAGAAGTAGAAGAGCAAGAGAGAAACCTAAATGAAAAGTGTAATTAGCTGGTGTTTATTTTTAGTTAACGAGGAAACGTATTCAATATAAGCTTTGATAAATGTGTTTTGTTTAATTGTGAATGAAGCTTACAATCATGTGCTGTAAAACATGGTTATATTGTGGAAAAGATATAGCTCAAAATGAAATCTTGTTGAAACAAAACACCTATGTATTTTTATCTCCTCGACCCAATATTATGCGAAATACATTGTTTTCTAACAGATTGATTTCTGATAATAGGTACCATCATTCCATTCTCCGCGGAGATCTTGAAATTCGTCCGTGCGTTTTGTGTAATGCCTGTCCGTCCGGCCGGGTTACAGAGTTAGTGAGAGGTCCTATAATAGGTTCGAGCCGAGATTCGATCACATTTCTCATTTTATCTTCCTGGCACCACTGAAAGTTTGCCATATAATCCAGTAGGTATCTTATTAAACTACATTTTGGTTTCAATGTGTGAAAAGTTTTTATTGATGGATACATTTTCAAACAAAGGGAAAATTGGAAGAAATATTGTCATTTTAGCCATTTTTCCTATGTTTGCGAAGTGATTTACGATTTTTATGAAAATTATACGAACTACAGGTTGCGGTCTCAATAACAATGACAATTTTCAATTGATCACCCTGGCTAGTTAAGATCCCAGAAAAAAACACTCCGTGTAAAAAAGGCAGCCAAGTCTCTTTACTTTAAAAAAATTCAACACCGAAAAGGAGTGATATCAAAAAAGGAGCCAAGTCAATGACATTTCCAAATATTTAATCGTATCTTTGAAATAAAAGTATAAACACCGAGAAATACTTTACAAAAGGACTTGGCGCATCGTTTTTTTAAAGACATCATTCTATCCTAAAAGTGGAAAGAAATTTACAAGTAGGTACATTTTCCTCTTTCTATTAGAGCCAGAATCTATGAATCAAGCTACTTTTAGTAATGACTATTTTATAGTTTTGTCAATGGCGATAGAAGCATGATTTTATGCTGTAATATATAAGTAATATAAGGGTGAAAGAATTACATAACAATTGGAAGTGGTGAGAATGTAGGTTTCTTTGGAAAACTTCCATGGAGTCAGGAGTCAGGATCCTCATCAGTGTGTTGTGTCTAATGTCCGCCCGTCCGATCGGGTAGCTCAGTTGGTAGAGCTCTCGCCCGGCAAGTGAGAGGTCCCAAGTTCGTGCCCCGGTTCGGTCGGATATTTTTCACAACACACATCCCTTCATATCAATTGGAAGTGGGCTCATACATATTCTTGCAGTACTGTTAATATGGCGATATTAGACTGGTATCTTTTCATAATTTGATCTTGACTGAAGGAAATCATGAAACGTTGTCAAATAATTACTAACTAATGGAACACAATTATATATTTTTGAAGTGTCAAGTGTATAAAGTTAAATTTTTTAATAGAAATTCAATATGACTGTCTTCTTTGTGAAATGTATTTTTATAAAATGTGTATTAATAGAAATTGTTACATGATGAGAAGGTATAACGCATGAGACTTAATTATATTCACCACGAAACAATATTACGAAGATAACTATTGTGTATATTTATAGAAAGCATAGACAACAAGTTTCATAGCGTATATAATCATATAGAAAATATTTTACAGAAGGTATGTATAATATGTACCTAATTGAAAGATGTTTCCCTATTATTCTAAACATTCAAAATGACGGTTGTATATAAATGGCACATGCTTATGAATAGAAAAATGTATTTAAAAAAACGATGCACCAAGTCCTTTTGTAAAGTATTTCTCGGTGTTTATACTTTTATTTCAAAGATACGATTAAATATTTGGAAATGTCATTGACTTAGCTCCTTTTTTGATATCACTCCTTTTCGGTGTTGAATTTTTTTAAAGTAAAGAGACTTGGCTGCCTTTTTTACACGGAGTGTTTTTTTCTGGGATATCACTTCTTTTGTTAGTTTATTCATACAGCTTGTAGCACAGCTTGTGTCCGTGCAAGAACTTATTTCTTTAAAAAAATACGCCTATGCCGATTTGGATACTTAGAAAAGTTGCGTTTGGTATATAAGATTAAAATAATTATCCAAGAAGAATAGCTTTAAGTTTCGTTACAATCGGTCCAGCCGTTTTCGATATATGACGTCACTTCCGGTTTTAGCAATGGCGGCCGAAAATAATGTCGTCTTGAATTCATAATTATTACTCCTACACATTTCCAAAATTTGGTTGCAATCGGTACAGCCGTTTTTTATATATGACGTCACTTCCGGTTTTAACAATGGCGGCCGAAAATAATGTCGTCTTGAATTCATAATTATTAGTACAACACATTTCCAAAATTTGGTTGCAATCGGTACAGCCATTTTCGATATATGACGTCACTTCCGGTTTTAACAATGGCGGCCGAAAATAATGTTGTCTTGAATTCATAATTATTAGTACAACACATTTCCAAAATTTGATTGCAATCGGTACAGCCATTTTCGATATTTTACGTCACTTCCGGTTTTAACAATGGCGGCCGAAAATAATGTCGTCTTGAATTCATAATTATTAGTCCAACACATTTCCAAACTTAGGTTGCAATCGGTACAACCGTTTACGATATATGACGTCACTTCCGGTTTTAAAAATGGCCGCCGAGAACACTGCAACCTTGAATTTATAATTATTTACAAAGTACGTTTACTTATATCTATTTTAAAGTATAAAGTGGTGAATTTAGCGTAATTTAGCATATTTATGACGTCATTTCCGGTATAGGTCATAAAATGTGTGACGTCATTTCCGGTTTCGATATTTGAATCATCAAATATTACTGATTACATAAAGTTGACCGTCTAAATCGTTTAGCGCTGGTTTTGTTCTAATCTGTTTAGCCGTTTTTGAGACATGATGTCACTTCCGGTTTCAAAATGGCGGCTTCCGGTTGGTTTTATAACAAGTCAAATGAAATATCAAAAGTACAAACGTTACATAAATATCAAGACAATCGGATCAACAGTTGTTGCCGAAATGCAAATCGATGTATATTAAATTTCATGACGTCATTTCCGGTTTATTTAAAATAATGTTCAGTCTTTTGATATTGATAATCCATAAAGATGACCGTCTGAAACGATTGGCGCAAATTTCGTTCCGATCGGTCCAACCGTTGACGAGATATGACGTCACTTCCGGTTTCAAAATGGCGGCACAAAAAATTCATGGGGACAAGGTTAAATCAGACGCCAAAAGTGCACACGTGGTAAAAATGTGAGATCAATCGGTTCAGCCGTTTAGGCTGTGGCCTGTTTACCGGATTTTAGCTCCAGCCTACTACTATGATTACTGATTATGAAAACCGCCCTAAAACACTGTTTTCACGGCCCTCTAGCGCGCAAAGGGCGTAACCTATTGTTCCCAAATTTGGTATATGTTGTAGGGTGGGCCATAGCTCGAAATTAAGATATTTCGCAACAATGTGAGATTTCTCAATTTTAAGATCCAGTAGGCCGAAAATGCCACTTTGATGCTTACAGTAAAAGTGGGTTTGCTCCAGCCTTTATATGAGAGTGTGCGCGCGCCGTACGACTTGGCTGGCGTGGAGCGACCGCTCCACTAGAACCAAAATGAAACTATGAATTGAAACTATGAAACTACTATGAAATGTTTCTCAAAATGATAAAGAAATGTTTTCAATTAAACGTGATTTATTATGGTAGTTAATGTTACATCTAAGTTAAATTATTATTTTAAAATCGACACTTTTATGACATTTTCCACCAAAATATAACGGAGTGAATTGGATACATAGAATGAATAAGCATCAAGCCCCTCAATCGAGAGAGACAGGCGCGTAGGAAGGGGGGGGGGGGGGAGTGGGGGTCAATGACCCCCCCACTTTTCATCTTGACACCCCCAGATATAACCCCCAGATACACACAAATTTTGATAAAGAGATCCAAAAATGCACAAATTTGCTCCATTATGAGGTTGAATTCTCAAAATTTTCCCAAGTTTTGCAAAGCTAATTGAACAGAGGTATTATCCAATTAGACAATAACTCATTTGTCCAACATGATCATCCTCATGAATACAATTTAATAATTACACGTTAAACTATGATACCGAATAAGCACCGTTTTCAAAGCAATTCCAAAATCTATTCTTAATCGATTATCTTTAGGGATTTTATCGAATAACAAAATTTACAGATTATAATGCATTTTGTCAAAGTTTCCCAAGAATATTGCATATCACAAATTTTAAATTTCTTTGAAAACGATGCCAAAATAGCTTCAAATTCGATTGTTTTGCATCAAAAACTCAAAAAATTCCCTGCGGGGCCAATGGGGCTTCTATAAAAACAAATAATTACAGTTATATTACATTTGTACTAGGAAAACGCTCAGTGTAACGCGTTGATGAGCGAGCACGGATACGCGCAAATTCTCGAACCGGAAATGCGTACACAACGCACAGAAAACATATACATCCATATTGAATTGATTATGATATCAACTTAAAAGTGTATGCTTTTCATCGAAACTTTAAAATAGCATCTAAGCACCTGGTTCATAAAGCAAATCAGAATCAATTTTCAATTGGCACTGGAAAACATTCATTTCGATACTTCATTACTGACAGATAATAAAAATGTCAATAACTTCATACGTTCTTAACTGATTGGGATGAAATTTTGTAAAATAAGAGACAATATTGGTCTTAATGATCATGCAAAATATGAGTTTGATCAGAATTATCGAAGACCGTTTTCATTTTTCAGCCTATCAGGAGTTATTTATTTAAATTTTAACCAATGAATGGATTTCAAAAAAAATTAGGGTCTGCAAACAGAGAAGGTTGGTTTTACATGTGTACAACATTTCAGCTCGATCAAAGAAAAACTCTGACCTGTATAGCCAAAATATGAGTTTGATCAGATTTATCGAAGACCAGTTTCATTTTTCAACCTACCATCAGGAGATGTTTATTTAAATTTTAACCAATCAATTTTTTTCAAAAAAATTAGGGGTCAGCAAACAGAAAAGGTTGTCTCCACATGTGTGCAAAATTTCAGCTCGATCGAAGAAAAACTCTGACCTGTATAGCGTCAGTAAACGGAAAAAAAAAAGAAAAAAAAAGAGGTCCGTGCCAAAAGAGCCAAAAGGAGACGCTCGCTTCGCTCGCTCAATAAAGTTTCCACAGAATATTGCATTTCACACATTGTAAATTTCTTTGAAAAATATACAAAAATAGCTTCAAATTCGATTCTTTTGTATCAAAAATTCAAAAAAGGCCCTGCGGGGCAATTTGGGTTGCGGGCTTCCCAGACGCCATTGTAACGACGACTACTTTTCCTCACATTCATTGATCCCCATAATTTTGACCCCCCCCCCCCACTCAAAATGAAGTTCCTACGCGCCTGGAGAGAGAAACGCTATGGAGGCTCATTAATACGTAAAGAGTTGATGCATTGACAGAGTTTTTCTAAAGAAGCTCTGATTTTCTTTATAAATAATTTCTATGGTCAGCAAACATCAATCTCACATAGGTATAGCACATCAATCTATCACACTGTCACTATCTATATCACATAGTTAGATACCAACATCATTTCAATTTCTGTATCAAATGGAAATTGTTTTTCCTGGCCAGCTAGCTTAGGAGTCCGGGCCCTAGTAAATGGTAGACTCGCCACCCCCCGACCCAACTTTTGGAACCGGGAGAAAGATTATTATTATTATTATTATTGATTCTTGTTTATTTGTGTCAATTGTTCAATTATGCCAAAGATTAATATATATATATACAAATATAAATATGTGATATATAAATATCATATACATATGATATAAATATATAAATACATCTATTCACATCTATCAATCTTATAATCTTCTAACAACAATATACATCTCTATCACTTATCAGGGGAAAAAATCTTAACTATATTATGTAACACGTACTTTAAAAAAAAATAAACTAGGGACCTACTTTATTTACGTAACCAACCTATACTCGAAAAAATAATAAACGGTACCTCGAAAGAAAAGGATTGTCTGATGTCTGATAAAGGTTTGATGGCATCGATAATAACAATTGATAATAACAAGGATTGATTGTCAAGGAACCTGCCAGCAGCCAATCCGTTTTGTGCAAAGTACCGTTTTTAAGAGGTTTGAGTGTGGCTTAAAATTACTATAAATAGATTACCATCAAGAAAGGTGTTAATTTCATAAAGTAACTCTACAGAACACGTATCACTTCCATTGTGATTGTAACACG